>CAUZXS010000656.1:0-110000 GCA_963585895.1 Sepioteuthis lessoniana
AGAAAGAAAGAAAGAAAGAAAGAAAGAACTGAAGATGTGCTAACCGAAAGAACAAAATAAGAAAGAAAGAAAGAAAGAACTGAAGATGGGCTAACCGAAAGAACAAAATAAGAAAGAAAGAAAGAAAGAAAGAAAGAAAGAAAGAACTGAAGATGGGCTAACCGAAAGAACAAAATAAGAAAGAAAGAAAGAAAGAAAGAAAGAAAGAAAGAAAGAAAGAAAGAACTGAAGATGTGCTAACCGAAATAAGAAAGAAAGAAAGAAAGAAAGAAAGAAAGAAAGAAGAACTGAAGATGGGCTAACTGAAAGAACAAAATAAGAAAGAAAGAAAGAAAGAAAGAAAGAAAGAAAGAAAGAAAGAACTGAAGATGTGCTAACCGAAAGAACAAAATAAGAAAGAAAGAAAGAAAGAACTGAAGATGGGCTAACCGAAAGAACAAAATAAGAAAGAAAGAAAGAAAGAAAGAAAGAAAGAAAGAAAGAACTGAAGATGTGCTAACCGAAAGAACAAAATAAGAAAGAAAGAAAGAAAGAACTGAAGATGGGCTAACCGAAAGAACAAAATAAGAAAGAAAGAAAGAAAGAAAGAAAGAAAGAAAGAAAGAAAGAAAGAACTGAAGATGGGCTAACCGAAAGAACAAAATAAGAAAGAAAGAAAGAAAGAACTGAAGATGGGCTAACCGAAAGAACAAAATAAGAAAGAAAGAAAGAAAGAAAGAAAGAAAGAAAGAACTGAAGATGTGCTAACCGAAATAAGAAAGAAAGAAAGAAAGAAAGAAAGAAAGAAAGAACTGAAGATGGGCTAACCGAAAGAACAAAATAAGAAAGAAAGAAAGAAAGAACTGAAGATGGGCTAACCGAAAGAACAAAATAAGAAAGAAAGAAAGAAAGAAAGAAAGAAAGAAAGAACTGAAGATGGGCTAACCGAAAGAACAAAATAAGAAAGAAAGAAAGAAAGAAAGAAAGAAAGAAAGAAAGAAAGAAAGAACTGAAGATGTGCTAACCGAAATAAGAAAGAAAGAAAGAAAGAAAGAAAGAAAGAAAGAAAGAAAGAACTGAAGATGTGCTAACCGAAAGAACAAAATAAGAAAGAAAGAAAGAAAGAAAGAACTGAAGATGGGCTAACCGAAAGAACAAAATAAGAAAGAAAGAAAGAAAGAACTGAAGATGGGCTAACCGAAAGAACAAAATAAGAAAGAAAGAAAGAAAGAAAGAAAGAAAGAAAGAAAGAAAGAACTGAAGATGTGCTAACCGAAATAAGAAAGAAAGAAAGAAAGAAAGAAAGAAAGAAAGAAAGAAAGAACTGAAGATGTGCTAACCGAAAGAACAAAATAAGAAAGAAAGAAAGAAAGAACTGAAGATGGGCTAACCGAAAGAACAAAATAAGAAAGAAAGAAAGAAAGAAAGAAAGAAAGAACTGAAGATGTGCTAACCGAAATAAGAAAGAAAGAAAGAAAGAAAGAAAGAAAGAAAGAAAGAAAGAAAGAAAGAACTGAAGATGTGCTAACCGAAAGAACAAAATAAGAAAGAAAGAAAGAAAGAACTGAAGATGGGCTAACCGAAAGAACAAAATAAGAAAGAAAGAAAGAAAGAAAGAAAGAAAGAAAGAAAGAACTGAAGATGTGCTAACCGAAATAAGAAAGAAAGAAAGAAAGAAAGAAAGAAAGAAAGAAAGAAAGAAAGAACTGAAGATGGGCTAACTGAAAGAACAAAATAAGAAAGAAAGAAAGAAAGAAAGAAAGAACTGAAGATGTGCTAACCGAAATAAGAAAGAAAGAAAGAAAGAAAGAAAGAAAGAAAGAAAGAAAGAACTGAAGATGGGCTAACTGAAAGAACAAAATAAGAAAGAAAGAAAGAAAGAACTGAAGATGGGCTAACCGAAAGAACAAAATAAGAAAGAAAGAAAGAAAGAAAGAAAGAAAGAAAGAACTGAAGATGTGCTAACCGAAATAAGAAAGAAAGAAAGAAAGAAAGAAAGAACTGAAGATGGGCTAACCGAAAGAACAAAATAAGAAAGAAAGAAAGAAAGAAAGAAAGAAAGAAAGAAAGAAAGAAAGAAAGAACTGAAGATGTGCTAACCGAAAGAACAAAATAAGAAAGAAAGAAAGAAAGAACTGAAGATGGGCTAACCGAAAGAACAAAATAAGAAAGAAAGAAAGAAAGAAAGAAAGAAAGAAAGAAAGAAAGAACTGAAGATGTGCTAACCGAAATAAGAAAGAAAGAAAGAAAGAAAGAAAGAAAGAAAGAAAGAAAGAAAGAACTGAAGATGGGCTAACTGAAAGAACAAAATAAGAAAGAAAGAAAGAAAGAAAGAAAGAAAGAAAGAACTGAAGATGTGCTAACCGAAATAAGAAAGAAAGAAAGAAAGAAAGAAAGAAAGAAAGAAAGAAAGAACTGAAGATGGGCTAACCGAAAGAACAAAATAAGAAAGAAAGAAAGAAAGAAAGAAAGAAAGAAAGAAAGAACTGAAGATGTGCTAACCGAAATAAGAAAGAAAGAAAGAAAGAAAGAAAGAAAGAAAGAAAGAAAGAAAGAAAGAACTGAAGATGTGCTAACCGAAATAAGAAAGAAAGAAAGAAAGAAAGAAAGAAAGAAAGAACTGAAGATGTGCTAACCGAAAGAACAAAATAAGAAAGAAAGAAAGAAAGAACTGAAGATGGGCTAACCGAAAGAACAAAATAAGAAAGAAAGAAAGAAAGAAAGAAAGAAAGAAAGAACTGAAGATGTGCTAACCGAAATAAGAAAGAAAGAAAGAAAGAAAGAAAGAAAGAAAGAACTGAAGATGGGCTAACTGAAAGAACAAAATAAGAAAGAAAGAAAGAAAGAAAGAAAGAACTGAAGATGTGCTAACCGAAATAAGAAAGAAAGAAAGAAAGAAAGAAAGAAAGAAAGAAAGAACTGAAGATGGGCTAACTGAAAGAACAAAATAAGAAAGAAAGAAAGAAAGAAAGAAAGAAAGAACTGAAGATGTGCTAACCGAAAGAACAAAATAAGAAAGAAAGAAAGAAAGAACTGAAGATGGGCTAACCGAAAGAAGAAAATAAGAAAGAAAGAAAGAAAGAACTGAAGATGGGCTAACCGAAAGAACAAAATAAGAAAGAAAGAAAGAAAGAAAGAAAGAAAGAAAGAACTGAAGATGTGCTAACCGAAATAAGAAAGAAAGAAAGAAAGAAAGAAAGAAAGAAAGAAAGAAAGAACTGAAGATGTGCTAACCGAAAGAACAAAATAAGAAAGAAAGAAAGAAAGAAAGAAAGAACTGAAGATGTGCTAACCGAAATAAGAAAGAAAGAAAGAAAGAAAGAAAGAAAGAAAGAAAGAAAGAAAGAAAGAAAGAAAGAACTGAAGATGGGCTAACCGAAAGAACAAAATAAGAAAGAAAGAAAGAAAGAAAGAAAGAAAGAAAGAAAGAAAGAACTGAAGATGTGCTAACCGAAATAAGAAAGAAAGAAAGAAAGAAAGAAAGAAAGAAAGAACTGAAGATGTGCTAACCGAAAGAACAAAATAAGAAAGAAAGAAAGAAAGAACTGAAGATGTGCTAACCGAAAGAACAAAATAAGAAAGAAAGAAAGAAAGAACTGAAGATGTGCTAACCGAAAGAACAAAATAAGAAAGAAAGAAAGAAAGAACTGAAGATGTGCTAACCGAAAGAACAAAATAAGAAAGAAAGAAAGAAAGAAAGAAAGAAAGAAAGAACTGAAGATGGGCTAACCGAAAGAACAAAATAAGAAAGAAAGAAAGAAAGAAAGAAAGAAAGAAAGAACTGAAGATGTGCTAACCGAAATAAGAAAGAAAGAAAGAAAGAAAGAAAGAAAGAAAGAAAGAAAGAAAGAACTGAAGATGTGCTAACCGAAAGAACAAAATAAGAAAGAAAGAAAGAAAGAACTGAAGATGTGCTAACCGAAAGAACAAAATAAGAAAGAAAGAAAGAAAGAAAGAAAGAAAGAAAGAAAGAACTGAAGATGTGCTAACCGAAATAAGAAAGAAAGAAAGAAAGAAAGAAAGAAAGAAAGAAAGAACTGAAGATGTGCTAACCGAAATAAGAAAGAAAGAAAGAAAGAAAGAAAGAAAGAAAGAACTGAAGATGTGCTAACCGAAATAAGAAAGAAAGAAAGAAAGAAAGAAAGAAAGAAAGAACTGAAGATGTGCTAACCGAAAGAACAAAATAAGAAAGAAAGAAAGAAAGAAAGAAAGAACTGAAGATGTGCTAACCGAAATAAGAAAGAAAGAAAGAAAGAAAGAAAGAAAGAAAGAAAGAAAGAAAGAACTGAAGATGGGCTAACCGAAAGAACAAAATAAGAAAGAAAGAAAGAAAGAACTGAAGATGTGCTAACCGAAAGAACAAAATAAGAAAGAAAGAAAGAAAGAAAGAAAGAAAGAAAGAACTGAAGATGGGCTAACCGAAAGAACAAAATAAGAAAGAAAGAAAGAAAGAAAGAAAGAAAGAAAGAAAGAAAGAAAGAACTGAAGATGTGCTAACCGAAATAAGAAAGAAAGAAAGAAAGAAAGAAAGAAAGAAAGAAAGAACTGAAGATGTGCTAACCGAAAGAACAAAATAAGAAAGAAAGAAAGAAAGAACTGAAGATGGGCTAACCGAAAGAACAAAATAAGAAAGAAAGAAAGAAAGAACTGAAGATGTGCTAACCGAAAGAACAAAATAAGAAAGAAAGAAAGAAAGAACTGAAGATGTGCTAACCGAAATAAGAAAGAAAGAAAGAAAGAAAGAAAGAAAGAAAGAAAGAAAGAACTGAAGATGTGCTAACCGAAATAAGAAAGAAAGAAAGAAAGAAAGAAAGAAAGAAAGAACTGAAGATGTGCTAACCGAAATAAGAAAGAAAGAAAGAAAGAAAGAAAGAAAGAAAGAAAGAAAGAACTGAAGATGTGCTAACCGAAAGAACAAAATAAGAAAGAAAGAAAGAAAGAACTGAAGATGGGCTAACCGAAAGAACAAAATAAGAAAGAAAGAAAGAAAGAAAGAAAGAAAGAAAGAAAGAAAGAAAGAAAGAACTGAAGATGTGCTAACCGAAATAAGAAAGAAAGAAAGAAAGAAAGAAAGAAAGAAAGAAAGAACTGAAGATGTGCTAACCGAAAGAACAAAATAAGAAAGAAAGAAAGAAAGAACTGAAGATGGGCTAACCGAAAGAACAAAATAAGAAAGAAAGAAAGAAAGAAAGAAAGAAAGAAAGAAAGAACTGAAGATGTGCTAACCGAAATAAGAAAGAAAGAAAGAAAGAAAGAAAGAAAGAAAGAACTGAAGATGTGCTAACCGAAATAAGAAAGAAAGAAAGAAAGAAAGAAAGAAAGAAAGAACTGAAGATGTGCTAACCGAAAGAACAAAATAAGAAAGAAAGAAAGAAAGAACTGAAGATGGGCTAACCGAAAGAACAAAATAAGAAAGAAAGAAAGAAAGAAAGAAAGAAAGAAAGAAAGAAAGAACTGAAGATGTGCTAACCGAAATAAGAAAGAAAGAAAGAAAGAAAGAAAGAAAGAAAGAAAGAAAGAAAGAAAGAACTGAAGATGTGCTAACCGAAAGAACAAAATAAGAAAGAAAGAAAGAAAGAACTGAAGATGGGCTAACCGAAAGAACAAAATAAGAAAGAAAGAAAGAAAGAAAGAAAGAAAGAAAGAAAGAAAGAAAGAAAGAAAGAAAGAACTGAAGATGTGCTAACCGAAATAAGAAAGAAAGAAAGAAAGAAAGAAAGAAAGAAAGAAAGAAAGAACTGAAGATGTGCTAACCGAAAGAACAAAATAAGAAAGAAAGAAAGAAAGAACTGAAGATGGGCTAACCGAAAGAACAAAATAAGAAAGAAAGAAAGAAAGAAAGAAAGAAAGAAAGAAAGAACTGAAGATGTGCTAACCGAAATAAGAAAGAAAGAAAGAAAGAAAGAAAGAAAGAAAGAACTGAAGATGTGCTAACCGAAATAAGAAAGAAAGAAAGAAAGAAAGAAAGAAAGAAAGAAAGAAAGAACTGAAGATGTGCTAACCGAAAGAACAAAATAAGAAAGAAAGAAAGAAAGAACTGAAGATGGGCTAACCGAAAGAACAAAATAAGAAAGAAAGAAAGAAAGAAAGAAAGAAAGAAAGAAAGAACTGAAGATGTGCTAACCGAAATAAGAAAGAAAGAAAGAAAGAAAGAAAGAAAGAAAGAACTGAAGATGTGCTAACCGAAATAAGAAAGAAAGAAAGAAAGAAAGAAAGAAAGAAAGAAAGAACTGAAGATGTGCTAACCGAAAGAACAAAATAAGAAAGAAAGAAAGAAAGAACTGAAGATGGGCTAACCGAAAGAACAAAATAAGAAAGAAAGAAAGAAAGAAAGAAAGAAAGCAAGAAAGAAAGAAAGAACTGAAGATGTGCTAACCGAAATAAGAAAGAAAGAAAGAAAGAAAGAAAGAAAGAAAGAAAGAAAGAAAGAACTGAAGATGTGCTAACCGAAAGAACAAAATAAGAAAGAAAGAAAGAAAGAACTGAAGATGTGCTAACCGAAATAAGAAAGAAAGAAAGAAAGAAAGAAAGAAAGAAAGAAAGAACTGAAGATGTGCTAACCGAAATAAGAAAGAAAGAAAGAAAGAAAGAAAGAAAGAACTGAAGATGTGCTAACCGAAATAAGAAAGAAAGAAAGAAAGAAAGAAAGAAAGAAAGAAAGAACTGAAGATGTGCTAACCGAAAGAACAAAATAAGAAAGAAAGAAAGAAAGAACTGAAGATGGGCTAACCGAAAGAACAAAATAAGAAAGAAAGAAAGAAAGAAAGAAAGAAAGAAAGAACTGAAGATGTGCTAACCGAAATAAGAAAGAAAGAAAGAAAGAAAGAAAGAAAGAAAGAAAGAAAGAAAGAACTGAAGATGTGCTAACCGAAAGAACAAAATAAGAAAGAAAGAAAGAAAGAAAGAAAGAACTGAAGATGTGCTAACCGAAAGAACAAAATAAGAAAGAAAGAAAGAAAGAAAGAAAGAAAGAAAGAAAGAACTGAAGATGTGCTAACCGAAAGAACAAAATAAGAAAGAAAGAAAGAAAGAACTGAAGATGGGCTAACCGAAAGAACAAAATAAGAAAGAAAGAAAGAAAGAAAGAAAGAAAGAAAGAAAGAACTGAAGATGTGCTAACCGAAATAAGAAAGAAAGAAAGAAAGAAAGAAAGAAAGAAAGAAAGAAAGAAAGAACTGAAGATGTGCTAACCGAAAGAACAAAATAAGAAAGAAAGAAAGAAAGAACTGAAGATGGGCTAACCGAAAGAACAAAATAAGAAAGAAAGAAAGAAAGAAAGAAAGAAAGAAAGAAAGAAAGAACTGAAGATGTGCTAACCGAAATAAGAAAGAAAGAAAGAAAGAAAGAAAGAAAGAAAGAAAGAAAGAAAGAACTGAAGATGTGCTAACCGAAATAAGAAAGAAAGAAAGAAAGAAAGAAAGAAAGAACTGAAGATGTGCTAACCGAAAGAACAAAATAAGAAAGAAAGAAAGAAAGAACTGAAGATGGGCTAACCGAAAGAACAAAATAAGAAAGAAAGAAAGAAAGAAAGAAAGAAAGAAAGAAAGAACTGAAGATGTGCTAACCGAAATAAGAAAGAAAGAAAGAAAGAAAGAAAGAAAGAAAGAAAGAACTGAAGATGTGCTAACCGAAAGAACAAAATAAGAAAGAAAGAAAGAAAGAAAGAAAGAAAGAAAGAAAGAAAGAACTGAAGATGTGCTAACCGAAATAAGAAAGAAAGAAAGAAAGAAAGAAAGAAAGAAAGAAAGAAAGAAAGAAAGAACTGAAGATGTGCTAACCGAAATAAGAAAGAAAGAAAGAAAGAAAGAAAGAAAGAAAGAAAGAAAGAAAGAAAGAAAGAACTGAAGATGTGCTGACCGAAATAAGAAAGAAAGAAAGAAAGAAAGAAAGAAAGAAAGAACTGAAGATGTGCTAACCGAAATAAGAAAGAAAGAAAGAAAGAAAGAAAGAAAGAAAGAAAGAAAGAACTGAAGATGTGCTAACCGAAATAAGAAAGAAAGAAAGAAAGAAAGAAAGAAAGAAAGAAAGAAAGAAAGAACTGAAGATGTGCTAACCGAAAGAACAAAATAAGAAAGAAAGAAAGAAAGAAAGAAAGAAAGAACTGAAGATGTGCTAACCGAAATAAGAAAGAAAGAAATAAAGAAAGAAAGAAAGAAAGAAAGAAAGAACTGAAGATGTGCTAACCGAAAGAACAAAATAAGAAAGAAAGAAAGAAAGAACTGAAGATGTGCTAACCGAAAGAACAAAATAAGAAAGAAAGAAAGAAAGAAAGAAAGAAAGAAAGAACTGAAGATGTGCTAACCGAAATAAGAAAGAAAGAAAGAAAGAAAGAAAGAAAGAAAGAACTGAAGATGTGCTAACCGAAATAAGAAAGAAAGAAAGAAAGAAAGAAAGAAAGAAAGAAAGAAAGAACTGAAGATGTGCTAACCGAAAGAACAAAATAAGAAAGAAAGAAAGAAAGAACTGAAGATGTGCTAACCGAAAGAACAAAATAAGAAAGAAAGAAAGAAAGAACTGAAGATGTGCTAACCGAAAGAACAAAATAAGAAAGAAAGAAAGAAAGAACTGAAGATGTGCTAACCGAAATAAGAAAGAAAGAAAGAAAGAAAGAAAGAAAGAAAGAAAGAAAGAAAGAAAGAACTGAAGATGTGCTAACCGAAATAAGAAAGAAAGAAAGAAAGAAAGAAAGAAAGAAAGAACTGAAGATGTGCTAACCGAAATAAGAAAGAAAGAAAGAAAGAAAGAAAGAAAGAAAGAAAGAACTGAAGATGTGCTAACCGAAATAAGAAAGAAAGAAAGGAAGAAAGAAAGAAAGAAAGAAAGAAAGAAAGAACTGAAGATGTGCTAACCGAAAGAACAAAATAAGAAAGAAAGAAAGAAAGAACTGAAGATGTGCTAACCGAAAGAACAAAATAAGAAAGAAAGAAAGAAAGAAAGAAAGAAAGAAAGAAAGAACTGAAGATGTGCTAACCGAAATAAGAAAGAAAGAAAGAAAGAAAGAAAGAAAGAAAGAACTGAAGATGTGCTAACCGAAATAAGAAAGAAAGAAAGAAAGAAAGAAAGAAAGAAAGAAAGAACTGAAGATGTGCTAACCGAAAGAACAAAATAAGAAAGAAAGAAAGAAAGAACTGAAGATGGGCTAACCGAAAGAACAAAATAAGAAAGAAAGAAAGAAAGAAAGAAAGAAAGAAAGAAAGAACTGAAGATGTGCTAACCGAAATAAGAAAGAAAGAAAGAAAGAAAGAAAGAAAGAAAGAAAGAAAGAACTGAAGATGGGCTAACTGAAAGAACAAAATAAGAAAGAAAGAAAGAAAGAAAGAAAGAAAGAAAGAACTGAAGATGTGCTAACCGAAATAAGAAAGAAAGAAAGAAAGAAAGAAAGAAAGAAAGAAAGAACTGAAGATGGGCTAACCGAAAGAACAAAATAAGAAAGAAAGAAAGAAAGAAAGAAAGAAAGAAAGAAAGAAAGAAAGAAAGAAAGAACTGAAGATGGGCTAACTGAAAGAACAAAATAAGAAAGAAAGAAAGAAAGAAAGAAAGAACTGAAGATGTGCTAACCGAAATAAGAAAGAAAGAAAGAAAGAAAGAAAGAAAGAAAGAAAGAACTGAAGATGTGCTAACCGAAATAAGAAAGAAAGAAAGAAAGAAAGAAAGAAAGAAAGAAAGAACTGAAGATGTGCTAACCGAAATAAGAAAGAAAGAAAGAAAGAAAGAAAGAAAGAACTGAAGATGTGCTAACCGAAATAAGAAAGAAAGAAAGAAAGAAAGAAAGAAAGAACTGAAGATGTGCTAACCGAAATAAGAAAGAAAGAAAGAAAGAAAGAAAGAAAGAAAGAACTGAAGATAAGCTAACTGAAAGAACAAAATAAGAAAGAAAGAAAGAAAGAAAGAAAGAAAGAAAGAACTGAAGATGGGCTAACCGAAAGAACAAAATAAGAAAGAAAGAAAGAAAGAAAGAAAGAAAGAAAGAAAGAACTGAAGATGGGCTAACCGAAAGAACAAAATAAGAAAGAAAGAAAGAAAGAAAGAAAGAAAGAAAGAAAGAACTGAAGATGGGCTAACCGAAAGAACAAAATAAGAAAGAAAGAAAGAAAGAAAGAAAGAAAGAAAGAAAGAACTGAAGATGGGCTAACCGAAAGAACAAAATAAGAAAGAAAGAAAGAAAGAAAGAAAGAAAGAACTGAAGATGGGCTAACCGAAAGAACAAAATAAGAAAGAAAGAAAGAAAGAAAGAAAGAAAGAACTGAAGATGTGCTAACCGAAATAAGAAAGAAAGAAAGAAAGAAAGAAAGAAAGAAAGAACTGAAGATAAGCTAACTGAAAGAACAAAATAAGAAAGAAAGAAAGAAAGAAAGAAAGAAAGAGAAAGAAAGAAAGAAAGAACTGAAGATGGGCTAACCGAAAGAACAAAATAAGAAAGAAAGAAAGAAAGAAAGAAAGAAAGAAAGAACTGAAGATGGGCTAACTGAAAGAACAAAATAAGAAAGAAAGAAAGAAAGAACTGAAGATGGGCTAACCGAAAGAACAAAATAAGAAAGAAAGAAAGAAAGAAAGAAAGAAAGAAAGAAAGAAAGAACTGAAGATGTGCTAACCGAAATAAGAAAGAAAGAAAGAAAGAAAGAAAGAAAGAACTGAAGATAAGCTAACTGAAAGAACAAAATAAGAAAGAAAGAAAGAAAGAAAGAAAGAAAGAAAGAAAGAACTGAAGATGGGCTAACCGAAAGAACAAAATAAGAAAGAAAGAAAGAAAGAAAGAAAGAAAGAAAGAAAGAACTGAAGATGGGCTAACCGAAAGAACAAAATAAGAAAGAAAGAAAGAAAGAAAGAAAGAAAGAAAGAACTGAAGATGGGCTAACCGAAAGAACAAAATAAGAAAGAAAGAAAGAAAGAAAGAAAGAAAGAAAGAACTGAAGATGTGCTAACCGAAATAAGAAAGAAAGAAAGAAAGAAAGAAAGAAAGAAAGAACTGAAGATAAGCTAACTGAAAGAACAAAATAAGAAAGAAAGAAAGAAAGAAAGAAAGAAAGAAAGAAAGAACTGAAGATGGGCTAACCGAAAGAACAAAATAAGAAAGAAAGAAAGAAAGAAAGAAAGAAAGAACTGAAGATGGGCTAACCGAAAGAACAAAATAAGAAAGAAAGAAAGAAAGAAAGAAAGAAAGAAAGAACTGAAGATGTGCTAACCGAAATAAGAAAGAAAGAAAGAAAGAAAGAAAGAAAGAAAGAACTGAAGATAAGCTAACTGAAAGAACAAAATAAGAAAGAAAGAAAGAAAGAAAGAAAGAAAGAAAGAAAGAACTGAAGATGGGCTAACCGAAAGAACAAAATAAGAAAGAAAGAAAGAAAGAAAGAAAGAAAGAAAGAAAGAACTGAAGATGTGCTAACCGAAATAAGAAAGAAAGAAAGAAAGAAAGAAAGAAAGAAAGAACTGAAGATAAGCTAACTGAAAGAACAAAATAAGAAAGAAAGAAAGAAAGAAAGAAAAAAAGAAAGAAAGAAAGAAAGAACTGAAGATGGGCTAACCGAAAGAAAAAAATAAGAAAGAAAGAAAGAAAGAAAGAAAGAAAGAAAGAAAGAACTGAAGATGGGCTAACTGAAAGAACAAAATAAGAAAGAAAGAAAGAAAGAACTGAAGATGGGCTAACCGAAAGAACAAAATAAGAAAGAAAGAAAGAAAGAAAGAAAGAAAGAAAGAACTGAAGATGTGCTAACCGAAATAAGAAAGAAAGAAAGAAAGAAAGAAAGAAAGAAAGAAAGAAAGAACTGAAGATAAGCTAACTGAAAGAACAAAATAAGAAAGAAAGAAAGAAAGAAAGAAAGAAAGAAAGAAAGAACTGAAGATGGGCTAACCGAAAGAACAAAATAAGAAAGAAAGAAAGAAAGAAAGAAAGAAAGAACTGAAGATGGGCTAACCGAAAGAACAAAATAAGAAAGAAAGAAAGAAAGAAAGAAAGAAAGAACTGAAGATGGGCTAACTGAAAGAACAAAATAAGAAAGAAAGAAAGAAAGAAAGAAAGAACTGAAGATGTGCTAACCGAAATAAGAAAGAAAGAAAGAAAGAAAGAAAGAAAGAACTGAAGATGTGCTAACCGAAATAAGAAAGAAAGAAAGAAAGAAAGAAAGAAAGAAAGAACTGAAGATGTGCTAACCGAAATAAGAAAGAAAGAAAGAAAGAAAGAAAGAAAGAAAGAAAGAACTGAAGATGTGCTAACCGAAATAAGAAAGAAAGAAAGAAAGAAAGAAAGAAAGAAAGAAAGAAAGAACTGAAGATGTGCTAACCGAAATAAGAAAGAAAGAAAGAAAGAAAGAAAGAAAGAACTGAAGATAAGCTAACTGAAAGAACAAAATAAGAAAGAAAGAAAGAAAGAAAGAAAGAAAGAAAGAACTGAAGATGGGCTAACCGAAAGAACAAAATAAGAAAGAAAGAAAGAAAGAAAGAAAGAAAGAAAGAACTGAAGATGGGCTAACCGAAAGAACAAAATAAGAAAGAAAGAAAGAAAGAAAGAAAGAAAGAAAGAAAGAACTGAAGATGGGCTAACCGAAACAACAAAATAAGAAAGAAAGAAAGAAAGAAAGAAAGAAAGAAAGAAAGAAAGATAGGCAAACTGAAAAAAACAAGAATAAAAGAAACAAAGAACTGAAGATAGGCTAACTGAAAGAACTAATAAGAAAGAAAGAAAGAAAGAAAGAAAGAAAGAAAGAAAGAATTGTAGAAAGGATAACAGAATGAACAAGAAAGAAAGAAAGAAAGAAAGAAAGAAAGAAAGAAAGAACTGAAGATGGGCTAACCGAAAGAACAAAATAAGAAAGAAAGAAAGAAAGAACTGAAGATGGGCTAACCGAAAGAACAAAATAAGAAAGAAAGAAAGAAAGAAAGAAAGAAAGAAAGAAAGAAAGAACTGAAGATGTGCTAACCGAAATAAGAAAGAAAGAAAGAAAGAAAGAACTGAAGATAAGCTAACTGAAAGAACAAAATAAGAAAGAAAGAAAGAAAGAAAGAAAGAACTGAAGATGGGCTAACCGAAAGAACAAAATAAGAAAGAAAGAAAGAAAGAAAGAAAGAAAAAAAGAAAGAAAGAAAGAAAGAACTGAAGATGGGCTAACTGAAAGAACAAAATAAGAAAGAAAGAAAGAAAGAACTGAAGATGGGCTAACCGAAAGAACAAAATAAGAAAGAAAGAAAGAAAGAAAGAAAGAAAGAAAGAAAGAACTGAAGATGTGCTAACCGAAATAAGAAAGAAAGAAAGAAAGAAAGAAAGAAAGAAAGAAAGAAAGAACTGAAGATAAGCTAACTGAAAGAACAAAATAAGAAAGAAAGAAAGAAAGAAAGAAAGAAAGAAAGAACTGAAGATGGGCTAACCGAAAGAACAAAATAAGAAAGAAAGAAAGAAAGAAAGAAAGAAAGAACTGAAGATGGGCTAACTGAAAGAACAAAATAAGAAAGAAAGAAAGAAAGAACTGAAGATGGGCTAACCGAAAGAACAAAATAAGAAAGAAAGAAAGAAAGAAAGAAAGAAAGAAAGAAAGAAAGAACTGAAGATGGGCTAACTGAAAGAACAAAATAAGAAAGAAAGAAAGAAAGAACTGAAGATGGGCTAACCGAAAGAACAAAATAAGAAAGAAAGAAAGAAAGAAAGAAAGAAAGAAAGAAAGAAAGAACTGAAGATGGGCTAACTGAAAGAACAAAATAAGAAAGAAAGAAAGAAAGAACTGAAGATGGGCTAACTGAAAGAACAAAATAAGAAAGAAAGAAAGAAAGAACTGAAGATGGGCTAACCGAAAGAACAAAATAAGAAAGAAAGAAAGAAAGAAAGAAAGAAAGAAAGAAAGAAAGAATTGAAGATGGGCTAACCGAAAGAACAAAATAAGAAAGAAAGAAAGAAAGAAAGAAAGAAAGAAAGAAAGAAAGAACTGAAGATGGGCTAACCGAAAGAACAAAATAAGAAAGAAAGAAAGAAAGAAAGAAAGAAAGAAAGAAAGAAAGAAAGAAAGAAAGAACTGAAGATGGGCTAACCGAAAGAACAAAATAAGAAAGAAAGAAAGAAAGAAAGAACTGAAGATGGGCTAACCGAAAGAACAAAATAAGAAAGAAAGAAAGAAAGAAAGAAAGAAAGAAAGAAAGAAAGAAAGAAAGAACTGAAGATGGGCTAACCGAAAGAACAAAATAAGAAAGAAAGAAAGAAAGAAAGAAAGAAAGAAAGAAAGAAAGAACTGAAGATGGGCTAACCGAAAGAACAAAATAAGAAAGAAAGAAAGAAAGAAAGAAAGAAAGAAAGAACTGAAGATAAGCTAACTGAAAGAACAAAATAAGAAAGAAAGAAAGAAAGAAAGAAAGAAAGAAAGAACTGAAGATGGGCTAACCGAAAGAACAAAATAAGAAAGAAAGAAAGAAAGAAAGAAAGAAAGAACTGAAGATGGGCTAACCGAAAGAACAAAATAAGAAAGAAAGAAAGAAAGAAAGAAAGAAAGAAAGAAAGAAAGAACTGAAGATGGGCTAACCGAAAGAACAAAATAAGAAAGAAAGAAAGAAAGAAAGAAAGAAAGAAAGATAGGCAAACTGAAAAAACAAGAATAAAAGAAACAAAGAACTGAAGATAGGCTAACTGAAAGAACTAATAAGAAAGAAAGAAAGAAAGAAAGAAAGAAAGAAAGAAAGAATTGTAGAAAGGATAACAGAATGAACAAGAAAGAAAGAAAGAAAGAAAGAAAGAAAGAAAGAAAGAAAGAAAGAAAGAACTGAAGATGGGCTAACCGAAAGAACAAAATAAGAAAGAAAGAAAGAAAGAACTGAAGATGGGCTAACCGAAAGAACAAAATAAGAAAGAAAGAAAGAAAGAAAGAAAGAAAGAAAGAAAGAACTGAAGATGTGCTAACCGAAATAAGAAAGAAAGAAAGAAAGAAAGAAAGAAAGAAAGAAAGAAAGAACTGAAGATAAGCTAACTGAAAGAACAAAATAAGAAAGAAAGAAAGAAAGAAAGAAAGAAAGAACTGAAGATGGGCTAACCGAAAGAACAAAATAAGAAAGAAAGAAAGAAAGAAAGAAAGAAAGAAAGAAAGAACTGAAGATGGGCTAACTGAAAGAACAAAATAAGAAAGAAAGAAAGAAAGAACTGAAGATGGGCTAACCGAAAGAACAAAATAAGAAAGAAAGAAAGAAAGAAAGAAAGAAAGAAAGAAAGAACTGAAGATGGGCTAACTGAAAGAACAAAATAAGAAAGAAAGAAAGAAAGAACTGAAGATGGGCTAACCGAAAGAACAAAATAAGAAAGAAAGAAAGAAAGAAAGAAAGAAAGAACTGAAGATGTGCTAACCGAAAGAACAAAATAAGAAAGAAAGAAAGAAAGAAAGAAAGAAAGAAAGAACTGAAGATGGGCTAACCGAAAGAACAAAATAAGAAAGAAAGAAAGAAAGAAAGAAAGAAAGAAAGAACTGAAGATGGGCTAACTGAAAGAACAAAATAAGAAAGAAAGAAAGAAAGAACTGAAGATGGGCTAACCGAAAGAACAAAATAAGAAAGAAAGAAAGAAAGAAAGAAAGAAAGAAAGAAAGAACTGAAGATGGGCTAACCGAAAGAACAAAATAAGAAAGAAAGAAAGAAAGAAAGAAAGAAAGAAAGAAAGAAAGAAAGAAAGAACTGAAGATGTGCTAACCGAAATAAGAAAGAAAGAAAGAAAGAAAGAAAGAAAGAAAGAAAGAAAGAAAGAAAGAACTGAAGATAAGCTAACTGAAAGAACAAAATAAGAAAGAAAGAAAGAAAGAAAGAAAGAAAGAAAGAAAGAAAGAAAGAACTGAAGATGGGCTAACCGAAAGAACAAAATAAGAAAGAAAGAAAGAAAGAAAGAAAGAAAGAAAGAAAGAAAGAAAGAACTGAAGATGGGCTAACTGAAAGAACAAAATAAGAAAGAAAGAAAGAAAGAACTGAAGATGGGCTAACCGAAAGAACAAAATAAGAAAGAAAGAAAGAAAGAAAGAAAGAAAGAAAGAACTGAAGATGGGCTAACTGAAAGAACAAAATAAGAAAGAAAGAAAGAAAGAACTGAAGATGGGCTAACCGAAAGAACAAAATAAGAAAGAAAGAAAGAAAGAAAGAAAGAAAGAACTGAAGATGGGCTAACCGAAAGAACAAAATAAGAAAGAAAGAAAGAAAGAAAGAAAGAAAGAAAGAAAGAATTGAAGATGTGCTAACCGAAATAAGAAAGAAAGAAAGAAAGAAAGAAAGAAAGAAAGAACTGAAGATAAGCTAACTGAAAGAACAAAATAAGAAAGAAAGAAAGAAAGAAAGAAAGAAAGAAAGAAAGAACTGAAGATGGGCTAACCGAAAGAACAAAATAAGAAAGAAAGAAAGAAAGAAAGAAAGAAAGAAAGAAAGAAAAAAAGAACTGAAGATGGGCTAACTGAAAGAACAAAATAAGAAAGAAAGAAAGAAAGAACTGAAGATGGGCTAACCGAAAGAACAAAATAAGAAAGAAAGAAAGAAAGAAAGAAAGAAAGAAAGAACTGAAGATGGGCTAACTGAAAGAACAAAATAAGAAAGAAAGAAAGAAAGAACTGAAGATGGGCTAACCGAAAGAACAAAATAAGAAAGAAAGAAAGAAAGAAAGAAAGAAAGAAAGAACTGAAGATGGGCTAACTGAAAGAACAAAATAAGAAAGAAAGAAAGAAAGAACTGAAGATGGGCTAACCGAAAGAACAAAATAAGAAAGAAAGAAAGAAAGAAAGAAAGAAAGAACTGAAGATGGGCTAACCGAAAGAACAAAATAAGAAAGAAAGAAAGAAAGAAAGAAAGAAAGAAAGAAAGAATTGAAGATGTGCTAACCGAAATAAGAAAGAAAGAAAGAAAGAAAGAAAGAAAGAAAGAACTGAAGATAAGCTAACTGAAAGAACAAAATAAGAAAGAAAGAAAGAAAGAAAGAAAGAAAGAAAGAAAGAACTGAAGATGGGCTAACCGAAAGAACAAAATAAGAAAGAAAGAAAGAAAGAAAGAAAGAAAGAAAGAAAGAAAAAAAGAACTGAAGATGGGCTAACTGAAAGAACAAAATAAGAAAGAAAGAAAGAAAGAACTGAAGATGGGCTAACCGAAAGAACAAAATAAGAAAGAAAGAAAGAAAGAAAGAAAGAAAGAAAGAACTGAAGATGGGCTAACTGAAAGAACAAAATAAGAAAGAAAGAAAGAAAGAACTGAAGATGGGCTAACCGAAAGAACAAAATAAGAAAGAAAGAAAGAAAGAAAGAAAGAAAGAAAGAAAGAACTGAAGATGGGCTAACTGAAAGAACAAAATAAGAAAGAAAGAAAGAAAGAACTGAAGATGGGCTAACCGAAAGAACAAAATAAGAAAGAAAGAAAGAAAGAAAGAAAGAAAGAACTGAAGATGGGCTAACCGAAAGAACAAAATAAGAAAGAAAGAAAGAAAGAAAGAAAGAAAGAAAGAACTGAAGATGGGCTAACCGAAAGAACAAAATAAGAAAGAAAGAAAGAAAGAAAGAAAGAAAGAAAGAAAGAACTGAAGATGGGCTAACCGAAAGAACAAAATAAGAAAGAAAGAAAGAAAGAAAGAAAGAAAGAAAGAACTGAAGATGGGCTAACTGAAAGAACAAAATAAGAAAGAAAGAAAGAAAGAACTGAAGATGGGCTAACCGAAAGAACAAAATAAGAAAGAAAGAAAGAAAGAAAGAAAGAAAGAAAGAACTGAAGATGGGCTAACTGAAAGAACAAAATAAGAAAGAAAGAAAGAAAGAACTGAAGATGGGCTAACCGAAAGAACAAAATAAGAAAGAAAGAAAGAAAGAAAGAAAGAAAGAACTGAAGATGGGCTAACTGAAAGAACAAAATAAGAAAGAAAAAAGAAAGAACTGAAGATGGGCTAACCGAAAGAACAAAATAAGAAAGAAAGAAAGAAAGAAAGAAAGAAAGAAAGAACTGAAGATGGGCTAACCGAAAGAACAAAATAAGAAAGAAAGAAAGAAAGAAAGAAAGAAAGAAAGAACTGAAGATGGGCTAACCGAAAGAACAAAATAAGAAAGAAAGAAAGAAAGAAAGAAAGAAAGAACTGAAGATGGGCTAACCGAAAGAACAAAATAAGAAAGAAAGAAAGAAAGAAAGAAAGAAAGAAAGAACTGAAGATGTGCTAACCGAAATAAGAAAGAAAGAAAGAAAGAAAGAAAGAAAGAACTGAAGATAAGCTAACTGAAAGAACAAAATAAGAAAGAAAGAAAGAAAGAAAGAAAGAAAGAAAGAAAGAAAGAACTGAAGATGGGCTAACCGAAAGAACAAAATAAGAAAGAAAGAAAGAAAGAAAGAAAGAAAGAAAGAAAGAACTGAAGATGGGCTAACCGAAAGAACAAAATAAGAAAGAAAGAAAGAAAGAAAGAAAGAAAGAAAGAAAGAAAGAACTGAAGATGGGCTAACTGAAAGAACAAAATAAGAAAGAAAGAAAGAAAGAACTGAAGATGGGCTAACCGAAAGAACAAAATAAGAAAGAAAGAAAGAAAGAAAGAAAGAAAGAAAGAACTGAAGATGGGCTAACCGAAAGAACAAAATAAGAAAGAAAGAAAGAAAGAAAGAAAGAAAGAAAGAACTGAAGATGGGCTAACTGAAAGAACAAAATAAGAAAGAAAGAAAGAAAGAACTGAAGATGGGCTAACCGAAAGAACAAAATAAGAAAGAAAGAAAGAAAGAAAGAAAGAAAGAAAGAACTGAAGATGGGCTAACCGAAAGAACAAAATAAGAAAGAAAGAAAGAAAGAAAGAAAGAAAGAAAGAAAGAAAGAACTGAAGATGTGCTAACCGAAATAAGAAAGAAAGAAAGAAAGAAAGAAAGAAAGAAAGAAAGAAAGAACTGAAGATAAGCTAACTGAAAGAACAAAATAAGAAAGAAAGAAAGAAAGAAAGAAAGAAAGAAAGAAAGAAAGAAAGAACTGAAGATGGGCTAACTGAAAGAACAAAATAAGAAAGAAAGAAAGAAAGAACTGAAGATGGGCTAACCGAAAGAACAAAATAAGAAAGAAAGAAAGAAAGAAAGAAAGAAAGAACTGAAGATGGGCTAACCGAAAGAACAAAATAAGAAAGAAAGAAAGAAAGAAAGAAAGAAAGAAAGAAAGAATTGAAGATGTGCTAACCGAAATAAGAAAGAAAGAAAGAAAGAAAGAAAGAAAGAAAGAACTGAAGATAAGCTAACTGAAAGAACAAAATAAGAAAGAAAGAAAGAAAGAAAGAAAGAAAGAAAGAAAGAACTGAAGATGGGCTAACCGAAAGAACAAAATAAGAAAGAAAGAAAGAAAGAAAGAAAGAAAGAAAGAAAGAAAAAAAGAACTGAAGATGGGCTAACTGAAAGAACAAAATAAGAAAGAAAGAAAGAAAGAACTGAAGATGGGCTAACCGAAAGAACAAAATAAGAAAGAAAGAAAGAAAGAAAGAAAGAAAGAAAGAACTGAAGATGGGCTAACTGAAAGAACAAAATAAGAAAGAAAGAAAGAAAGAACTGAAGATGGGCTAACCGAAAGAACAAAATAAGAAAGAAAGAAAGAAAGAAAGAAAGAAAGAAAGAAAGAACTGAAGATGGGCTAACTGAAAGAACAAAATAAGAAAGAAAGAAAGAAAGAACTGAAGATGGGCTAACCGAAAGAACAAAATAAGAAAGAAAGAAAGAAAGAAAGAAAGAAAGAACTGAAGATGGGCTAACCGAAAGAACAAAATAAGAAAGAAAGAAAGAAAGAAAGAAAGAAAGAAAGAAAGAAAGAACTGAAGATGGGCTAACCGAAAGAACAAAATAAGAAAGAAAGAAAGAAAGAAAGAAAGAAAGAAAGAAAGAAAGAACTAAAGATGGGCTAACCGAAAGAACAAAATAAGAAAGAAAGAAAGAAAGAAAGAAAGAAAGAAAGAACTGAAGATGGGCTAACTGAAAGAACAAAATAAGAAAGAAAGAAAGAAAGAACTGAAGATGGGCTAACCGAAAGAACAAAATAAGAAAGAAAGAAAGAAAGAAAGAAAGAAAGAAAGAAAGAACTGAAGATGGGCTAACTGAAAGAACAAAATAAGAAAGAAAGAAAGAAAGAACTGAAGATGGGCTAACCGAAAGAACAAAATAAGAAAGAAAGAAAGAAAGAAAGAAAGAAAGAAAGAAAGAACTGAAGATGGGCTAACTGAAAGAACAAAATAAGAAAGAAAGAAAGAAAGAACTGAAGATGGGCTAACCGAAAGAACAAAATAAGAAAGAAAGAAAGAAAGAAAGAAAGAAAGAAAGAAAGAAAGAACTGAAGATGGGCTAACCGAAAGAACAAAATAAGAAAGAAAGAAAGAAAGAAAGAAAGAAAGAAAGAACTGAAGATGGGCTAACCGAAAGAACAAAATAAGAAAGAAAGAAAGAAAGAAAGAAAGAAAGAAAGAACTGAAGATGGGCTAACCGAAAGAACAAAATAAGAAAGAAAGAAAGAAAGAAAGAAAGAAAGAAAGAAAGAAAGAACTGAAGATGTGCTAACCGAAATAAGAAAGAAAGAAAGAAAGAAAGAAAGAAAGAACTGAAGATAAGCTAACTGAAAGAACAAAATAAGAAAGAAAGAAAGAAAGAAAGAAAGAAAGAAAGAAAGAAAGAACTGAAGATGGGCTAACCGAAAATACAAAATAAGAAAGAAAGAAAGAAAGAAAGAAAGAAAGAAAGAAAGAACTGAAGATGGGCTAACCGAAAGAACAAAATAAGAAAGAAAGAAAGAAAGAAAGAAAGAAAGAAAGAAAGAAAGAACTGAAGATGGGCTAACTGAAAGAACAAAATAAGAAAGAAAGAAAGAAAGAACTGAAGATGGGCTAACCGAAAGAACAAAATAAGAAAGAAAGAAAGAAAGAAAGAAAGAAAGAAAGAAAGAACTGAAGATGGGCTAACTGAAAGAACAAAATAAGAAAGAAAGAAAGAAAGAACTGAAGATGGGCTAACCGAAAGAACAAAATAAGAAAGAAAGAAAGAAAGAAAGAAAGAAAGAAAGAAAGAACTGAAGATGGGCTAACTGAAAGAACAAAATAAGAAAGAAAGAAAGAAAGAACTGAAGATGGGCTAACCGAAAGAACAAAATAAGAAAGAAAGAAAGAAAGAAAGAAAGAAAGAAAGAAAGAACTGAAGATGGGCTAACCGAAAGAACAAAATAAGAAAGAAAGAAAGAAAGAAAGAAAGAAAGAAAGAAAGAAAGAAAGAAAGAACTGAAGATGGGCTAACCGAAAGAACAAAATAAGAAAGAAAGAAAGAAAGAAAGAAAGAAAGAAAGAAAGAAAGAAGTGAAGATGGGCTAACCGAAAGAACAAAATAAGAAAGAAAGAAAGAAAGAAAGAAAGAAAGAAAGAAAGAAAGAACTGAAGATGGGCTAACCGAAAGAACAAAATAAGAAAGAAAGAAAGAAAGAAAGAAAGAAAGAAAGAACTGAAGATCGGCTAACCGAAAGAACAAAATAAGAAAGAAAGAAAGAAAGAAAGAAAGAAAGAAAGAAAGAACTGAAGATGTGCTAACCGAAATAAGAAAGAAAGAAAGAAAGAAAGAAAGAAAGAACTGAAGATAAGCTAACTGAAAGAACAAAATAAGAAAGAAAGAAAGAAAGAAAGAAAGAAAGAAAGAACTGAAGATGGGTTAACCGAAAGAACAAAATAAGAAAGAAAGAAAGAAAGAAAGAAAGAAAGAAAGAAAGAAAGAACTGAAGATGGGCTAACTGAAAGAACAAAATAAGAAAGAAAGAAAGAAAGAACTGAAGATGGGCTAACCGAAAGAACAAAATAAGAAAGAAAGAAAGAAAGAAAGAAAGAAAGAAAGAAAGAACTGAAGATGGGCTAACTGAAAGAACAAAATAAGAAAGAAAGAAAGAAAGAACTGAAGATAGGCTAACCGAAAGAACAAAATAAGAAAGAAAGAAAGAAAGAAAGAAAGAAAGAAAGAAAGAAAGAAAGAACTGAAGATGGGCTAACTGAAAGAACAAAATAAGAAAGAAAGAAAGAAAGAACTGAAGATGGGCTAACCGAAAGAACAAAATAAGAAAGAAAGAAAGAAAGAAAGAAAGAAAGAAAGAACTGAAGATGGGCTAACCGAAAGAACAAAATAAGAAAGAAAGAAAGAAAGAAAGAAAGAAAGAAAGAAAGAACTGAAGATGGGCTAACCGAAAGAACAAAATAAGAAAGAAAGAAAGAAAGAAAGAAAGAAAGAACTGAAGATGGGCTAACCGAAAGAACAAAATAAGAAAGAAAGAAAGAAAGAAAGAAAGAAAGAAAGAAAGAACTGAAGATGGGCTAACTGAAAGAACAAAATAAGAAAGAAAGAAAGAAAGAACTGAAGATGGGCTAACCGAAAGAACAAAATAAGAAAGAAAGAAAGAAAGAAAGAAAGAAAGAAAGAACTGAAGATGGGCTAACTGAAAGAACAAAATAAGAAAGAAAGAAAGAAAGAACTGAAGATGGGCTAACCGAAAGAACAAAATAAGAAAGAAAGAAAGAAAGAAAGAAAGAAAGAAAGAACTGAAGATGGGCTAACTGAAAGAACAAAATAAGAAAGAAAGAAAGAAAGAACTGAACATGGGCTAACCGAAAGAACAAAATAAGAAAGAAAGAAAGAAAGAAAGAAAGAAAGAAAGAAAGAACTGAAGATGGGCTAACCGAAAGAACAAAATAAGAAAGAAAGAAAGAAAGAAAGAAAGAAAGAAAGAACTGAAGATGGGCTAACCGAAAGAACAAAATAAGAAAGAAAGAAAGAAAGAAAGAAAGAAAGAAAGAACTGAAGATGGGCTAACCGAAAGAACAAAATAAGAAAGAAAGAAAGAAAGAAAGAAAGAAAGAAAGAAAGAAAGAACTGAAGATGTGCTAACCGAAATAAGAAAGAAAGAAAGAAAGAAAGAAAGAAAGAAAGAACTGAAGATAAGCTAACTGAAAGAACAAAATAAGAAAGAAAGAAAGAAAGAAAGAAAGAAAGAAAGAACTGAAGATGGGCTAACCGAAAGAACAAAATAAGAAAGAAAGAAAGAAAGAAAGAAAGAAAGAAAGAACTGAAGATGGGCTAACCGAAAGAACAAAATAAGAAAGAAAGAAAGAAAGAAAGAAAGAAAGAAAGAAAGAAAGAACTGAAGATGGGCTAACCGAAAGAACAAAATAAGAAAGAAAGAAAGAAAGAAAGAAAGAAAGAAAGAAAGAAAGAACTGAAGATGGGCTAACCGAAAGAACAAAATAAGAAAGAAAGAAAGAAAGAAAGAAAGAAAGATAGGCAAACTGAAAAAAACAAGAATAAAAGAAACAAAGAACTGAAGATAGGCTAACTGAAAGAACTAATAAGAAAGAAAGAAAGAAAGAAAGAAAGAAAGAAAGAATTGTAGAAAGGATAACAGAATGAACAAGAAAGAAAGAAAGAAAGAAAGAAAGAAAGAAAGAAAGAACTGAAGATGGGCTAACCGAAAGAACAAAATAAGAAAGAAAGAAAGAAAGAACTGAAGATGGGCTAACCGAAAGAACAAAATAAGAAAGAAAGAAAGAAAGAAAGAAAGAAAGAAAGAAAGAAAGAACTGAAGATGTGCTAACCGAAATAAGAAAGAAAGAAAGAAAGAAAGAAAGAAAGAAAGAAAGAACTGAAGATAAGCTAACTGAAAGAACAAAATAAGAAAGAAAGAAAGAAAGAAAGAAAGAAAGAAAGAAAGAACTGAAGATGGGCTAACCGAAAGAACAAAATAAGAAAGAAAGAAAGAAAGAACTGAAGATGGGCTAACCGAAAGAACAAAATAAGAAAGAAAGAAAGAAAGAAAGAAAGAAAGAAAGAAAGAACTGAAGATGTGCTAACCGAAATAAGAAAGAAAGAAAGAAAGAAAGAAAGAAAGAAAGAACTGAAGATAAGCTAACTGAAAGAACAAAATAAGAAAGAAAGAAAGAAAGAAAGAAAGAAAGAAAGAAAGAACTGAAGATGGGCTAACCGAAAGAACAAAATAAGAAAGAAAGAAAGAAAGAAAGAAAGAAAGAAAGAAAGAACTGAAGATGTGCTAACCGAAATAAGAAAGAAAGAAAGAAAGAAAGAAAGAAAGAAAGAAAGAACTGAAGATAAGCTAACTGAAAGAACAAAATAAGAAAGAAAGAAAGAAAGAAAGAAAGAAAGAAAGAAAGAACTGAAGATGGGCTAACCGAAAGAACAAAATAAGAAAGAAAGAAAGAAAGAAAGAAAGAAAGAAAGAACTGAAGATGGGCTAACTGAAAGAACAAAATAAGAAAGAAAGAAAGAAAGAAAGAAAGAAAGAAAGAAAGAAAGAACTGAAGATGGGCTAACTGAAAGAACAAAATAAGAAAGAAAGAAAGAAAGAAAGAAAGAAAGAAAGAAAGAACTGTAGATGTGCTAACCGAAATAAGAAAGAAAGAAAGAAAGAAAGAAAGAAAGAACTGAAGATAAGCTAACTGAAAGAACAAAATAAGAAAGAAAGAAAGAAAGAAAGAAAGAAAGAACTGAAGATGGGCTAACCGAAAGAACAAAATAAGAAAGAAAGAAAGAAAGAATGAAAGAAAGAAAGAAAGAAAGAACTGAAGATGGGCTAACCGAAAGAACAAAATAAGAAAGAAAGAAAGAAAGAAAGAAAGAAAGAAAGAAAGAACTGAAGATGGGCTAACCGAAAGAAAAAAATAAGAAAGAAAGAAAGAAAGAAAGAAAGAAAGAAAGAACTGAAGACGTGATAACCGAAAGAACAAAATAAGAAAGAAAGAAAGAAAGAAAGAAAGAAAGATAGGCAAACTGAAAAAAACAAGAATAAAAGAAACAAAGAACTGAAGATAGGCTAACTGAAAGAACTAATAAGAAAGAAAGAAAGAAAGAAAGAAAGAAAGAATTGTAGAAAGGATAACAGAATGAACAAGAAAGAAAGAAAGAAAGAAAGAAAGAAAGAAAGAAAGAAAGAACTGAAGATGGGCTAACCGAAAGAACAAAATAAGAAAGAAAGAAAGAAAGAACTGAAGATGGGCTAACCGAAAAAACAAAATAAGAAAGAAAGAAAGAAAGAAAGAAAGAAAGAAAGAACTGAAGATGTGCTAACCGAAATAAGAAAGAAAGAAAGAAAGAAAGAAAGAAAGAAAGAACTGAAGATAAGCTAACTGAAAGAACAAAATAAGAAAGAAAGAAAGAAAGAAAGAAAGAAAGAAAGAAAGAAAGAACTGAAGATGGGCTAACCGAAAGAACAAAATAAGAAAGAAAGAAAGAAAGAAAGAAAGAAAGAAAGAAAGAACTGAAGATGTGCTAACCGAAATAAGAAAGAAAGAAAGAAAGAAAGAAAGAAAGAAAGAACTGAAGATAAGCTAACTGAAAGAACAAAATAAGAAAGAAAGAAAGAAAGAAAGAAAGAAAGAAAGAACTGAAGATGGGCTAACCGAAAGAACAAAATAAGAAAGAAAGAAAGAAAGAAAGAAAGAAAGAAAGAAAGAACTGAAGATGGGCTAACCGAAAGAACAAAATAAGAAAGAAAGAAAGAAAGAAAGAAAGAAAGAACTGAAGATGGGCTAACCGAAAGAACAAAATAAGAAAGAAAGAAAGAAAGAAAGAAAGAAAGAAAGAACTGAAGATGGGCTAACCGAAAGAACAAAATAAGAAAGAAAGAAAGAAAGAAAGAAAGAAAGAAAGAAAGAACTGAAGATGGGCTAACCGAAAGAACAAAATAAGAAAGAAAGAAAGAAAGAAAGAAAGAAAGAAAGAAAGAAAGAAAGAAAGAAAGAACTGAAGATGGGCTAACCGAAAGAACAAAATAAGAAAGAAAGAAAGAAAGAAAGAAAGAAAGAAAGAAAGAAAGAACTGAAGATGGGCTAACCGAAAGAACAAAATAAGAAAGAAAGAAAGAAAGAAAGAAAGAAAGAAAGAACTGAAGATGGGCTAACCGAAAGAACAAAATAAGAAAGAAAGAAAGAAAGAAAGAAAGAAAGAACTGAAGATGGGCTAACCGAAAGAACAAAATAAGAAAGAAAGAAAGAAAGAAAGAAAGAAAGAAAGAAAGAACTGAAGATGGGCTAACCGAAAGAACAAAATAAGAAAGAAAGAAAGAAAGAAAGAAAGAAAGAAAGAAAGAAAGAACTGAAGATGGGCTAACCGAAAGAACAAAATAAGAAAGAAAGAAAGAAAGAAAGAAAGAAAGAAAGAACTGAAGATGTGCTAACCGAAATAAGAAAGAAAGAAAGAAAGAAAGAAAGAAAGAAAGAACTGAAGATAAGCTAACTGAAAGAACAAAATAAGAAAGAAAGAAAGAAAGAAAGAAAGAAAGAAAGAACTGAAGATGGGCTAACCGAAAGAACAAAATAAGAAAGAAAGAAAGAAAGAAAGAAAGAAAGAAAGAAAGAACTGAAGATGTGCTAACCGAAATAAGAAAGAAAGAAAGAAAGAAAGAAAGAAAGAAAGAACTGAAGATAAGCTAACTGAAAGAACAAAATAAGAAAGAAAGAAAGAAAGAAAGAAAGAAAGAAAGAAAGAAAGAAAGAAAGAACTGAAGATGGGCTAACCGAAAGAACAAAATAAGAAAGAAAGAAAGAAAGAAAGAAAGAAAGAAAGAACTGAAGATGGGCTAACCGAAAGAACAAAATAAGAAAGAAAGAAAGAAAGAAAGAAAGAAAGAAAGAAAGAACTGAAGATGGGCTAACCGAAAGAACAAAATAAGAAAGAAAGAAAGAAAGAAAGAAAGAAAGAAAGAAAGAAAGAAAGAAAGAACTGAAGACGTGATAACCGAAAGAACAAAATAAGAAAGAAAGAAAGAAAGAAAGAAAGAAAGAAAGAAAGAAAGATAGGCAAACTGAAAAAAACAAGAATAAAAGAAACAAAGAACTGAAGATAGGCTAACTGAAAGAACTAATAAGAAAGAAAGAAAGAAAGAAAGAAAGAAAGAAAGAAAGAAAGAATTGTAGAAAGGATAACAGAATGAACAAGAAAGAAAGAAAGAAAGAAAGAAAGAAAGAAAGAAAGAACTGAAGATGGGCTAACCGAAAGAACAAAATAAGAAAGAAAGAAAGAAAGAACTGAAGATGGGCTAACCGAAAGAACAAAATAAGAAAGAAAGAAAGAAAGAACTGAAGATGTGCTAACCGAAATAAGAAAGAAAGAAAGAAAGAAAGAAAGAAAGAACTGAAGATAAGCTAACTGAAAGAACAAAATAAGAAAGAAAGAAAGAAAGAAAGAAGGAAAGAAAGAAAGAAAGAACTGAAGATGGGCTAACCGAAAGAACAAAATAAGAAAGAAAGAAAGAAAGAAAGAAAGAAAGAAAGAAAGAACTGAAGATAAGCTAACTGAAAGAACAAAATAAGAAAGAAAGAAAGAAAGAAAGAAAGAAAGAAAGAAAGAAAGAAAGAACTGAAGATGGGCTAACCGAAAGAACAAAATAAGAAAGAAAGAAAGAAAGAAAGAAAGAAAGAAAGAAAGAACTGAAGATGTGCTAACCGAAATAAGAAAGAAAGAAAGAAAGAAAGAAAGAAAGAAAGAAAGAAAGAAAGAAAGAACTGAAGATAAGCTAACTGAAAGAACAAAATAAGAAAGAAAGAAAGAAAGAAAGAAAGAAAGAAAGAACTGAAGATGGGCTAACTGAAAGAACAAAATAAGAAAGAAAGAAAGAAAGAAAGAAAGAAAGAAAGAAAGAAAGAAAGAACTGAAGATGGGCTAACTGAAAGAACAAAATAAGAAAGAAAGAAAGAAAGAAAGAAAGAAAGAACTGAAGATGGGCTAACCGAAAGAACAAAATAAGAAAGAAAGAAAGAAAGAAAGAAAGAACTGAAGATAAGCTAACTGAAAGAACAAAATAAGAAAGAAAGAAAGAAAGAAAGAAAGAAAGAAAGAAAGAAAGAAAGAAAGAACTGAAGATGGGCTAACCGAAAGAACAAAATAAGAAAGAAAGAAAGAAAGAACTGAAGATGGGCTAACCGAAAGAACAAAATAAGAAAGAAAGAAAGAAAGAAAGAAAGAAAGAAAGAAAGAACTGAAGATGTGCTAACCGAAATAAGAAAGAAAGAAAGAAAGAAAGAAAGAAAGAAAGAACTGAAGATAAGCTAACTGAAAGAACAAAATAAGAAAGAAAGAAAGAAAGAAAGAAAGAAAGAAAGAACTGAAGATGGGCTAACTGAAAGAACAAAATAAGAAAGAAAGAAAGAAAGAAAGAAAGACAGAAAGAAAGAAAGAACTGAAGATGGGCTAACCGAAAGAACAAAATAAGAAAGAAAGAAAGAAAGAAAGAAAGAAAGAAAGAAAGAACTGAAGATGAGCTAACCGAAAGAACAAAATAAGAAAGAAAGAAAGAAAGAAAGAAAGAAAGAACTGAAGACGTGATAACCGAAAGAACAAAATAAGAAAGAAAGAAAGAAAGAAAGAAAGAAAGAAAGAAAGATAGGCAAACTGAAAAAAACAAGAATAAAAGAAACAAAGAACTGAAGATAGGCTAACTGAAAGAACTAATAAGAAAGAAAGAAAGAAAGAAAGAAAGAATTGTAGAAAGGATAACAGAATGAACAAGAAAGAAAGAAAGAAAGAAAGAAAGAAAGAAAGAAAGAAAGAAAGAACTGAAGTTAGGATAACAGAATGAACAAGAATGAAAGAAAGAAAGAAAGAACTGAAGATACACAAACTGAAAGAACACATTAGAAAGAAAGAAAGAAAGAAAGAACTGAAGTTAGGTTAACATAATGAACAAATTAGAAAGAAAGAAAGAAAGAACTGAAAGAAGAAATAAAAAAGAAAAAAGAAAGAAAGAAATAAAGAAAGAAAGAAAGAATGATATTCAAATGAATCTCTTATTTAGAGAGCTTTCCAGAATCCCGAGAAATGAAACCCTAACACGAACGAAAAAAGAAAAAAAATCAAGTCGTATCTCCCGTATAGCATTTGTTTGCACAAATAAAGAAGCTTTGAAAAATCCCCAGACTAAAACCTGAATTAAGAGATATATTTCTAGAATTGGGTATTCCCATTTATCTAAAAATCTCAGAAATACGACAGGAAGCAAGACAATCTTAGAAAACCAAGTTATCAAAAACAAAGATATCTTTGAAAACAAATATGATTCTGTTGTGTAATCCCCGTTTTCCATGTAATCAATTCAAGTAATATATATATATATATATATATGTGTGTGTGTGTTCTGTGTGTGTTTGATTAAATAGGAGAGAAACCTTGATTCTGTCTATTCTATCTTTGATCTCCTCAAGTCTTTGGATGAGTCGATTGACTTTTGGATGGAAAGAATTTAGAAATATTCCGTATGTTTCCCGAAGAACTTCTTAAATTAATTCTATCTAAATATCAAACGATGCATACGAAGATTTGAACGGATCAAAGATGAAATAAGCCAACATAGGGTGTCTATTTAATTTAGTAAAACATGTTTAAAAGAGAAAATGCTTCATATATATATATATATATATATATATATATATATATATATATATATGTATGACCGGTCTATTAGCCTAGCGGTTAAAGTGTTCGCCAAAGCCCCGGGAAACCGGGGTTCAATCCAATGGTCGAGTCATACCAAAGACTAAAAAAAATGGTACTTGATGCCTCCTTGCTTAACAATCAACATTATAAGGCGTGGATCAAGGGTAAAATGGAGCAATCCAGGGAGAGAAGTGGTGCCCTTCCCTACATCTCGGTGTAATAGCTACTGAAAAGGGAACCTTCCGGGCCCCCTCGACTAAGATCTCCAACTTTACTTACATATATATATATATATATATATATACAGGAGGGGTTCCTGGACAAGGCTGATTGCATTTTCCATTGTGTTAATATTCTTGACAAAAGTATTTATCCAACTATTCCCCTTAAAGCAATAGCTCAGTTGGCTTATTCTACCTCCTGCTATAGCCCAGTCGGCTTGGACTGTAGAGAATTAAGGTCCCGGCAATGAGTGTCCTGCTTATGACACTAAACAGTCTGATGGTGAGGCTTCAGTAAAGCTATAACTTTGTGAGAATGCTGTGATCCACTCTAGCCCTGAGTGGTAGCACCTGATAAGGTCCTGTCTATGGGTCAAATAGAACCTTTTAACGTTTAAACTATGAAAACGAATGACTTATGCAAAATTAGATTGGTTGAAATAGACCTGTTTGATCATTTAACTACGTTTAAACAAATGACTGGTGTTTAATTGAATTGTTAGTAATATCTTGGAATACGTGGAACAATATAACTTTGACTTATGATAAATTGAATTGTTAGAAATAGAACTGTTTGACTTTTAATTGTGTGCATCTACGAAATGTGATTACAAATCCTATATTTGATTTACATGAAAAAACCATTTTTGGCATTAAATAAGCAACAATGGTTGATATGCCATTAAACCAAACCATACTAAACCAAAACCCTCCGTCTATGAGTAAAATTATTGAGCAGACTGGGCTCCTTAGCCTTGGTATGCCAACAGCTCTAAAAGAAGGAAAACTCTGAATTCAAACCGGTTAAATCCCACGTAATAAATAACCTAGTGTCGCATCCCGTTCATGTGAAGGGTTTGGTAAATACACACACACATGCACACACACACACACACACACATATATATATATATATATAAATATTTACAATTTGTAAGTGAATAGTTGGTTGATAAACAAGCCAGAGATCATTTGTTTGCACATAGTTATGCTGTTTACCATCACAAGGAAGAAGAATGTATACAATTACATGGAGGAAGAATGTATACCAGCACATGCAAGAAGAATTTATACCATCATGTGGAGGAAGAATGTATACCCTCACAATGAAGGAAGAATGTGTACCATCATATGGAGGAACAATGTATACCATCACATGGTGGAAGAATGTATACCATCACATTGAGAAAGAATGTGTACAATCACAATGAAGGATGAATGTATACCATCACATGGAGGAAGAATTATACCTTCATATGGAGGAAGAATGTGTGCCATCACAATGAAGGAAGAATGTGTACCATCATATGGAGAAACAATATATACCATTACATGGAGGAAGAATGCGTGCCATCACATGGAGGAAGAATGCGTGCCATCACATGGAGGAAGAATGTATCCCATCACATGGAGGAACAATGTATACCATCACACAGAGGAAGAATTAGTACCATTACAATGAAGGAATAATGTATACCACCACATTGAGGAACAATGTATACCATTATATGGAGGAAAATGTATACCATCACATGGAGGAAGAATGACCCTAACACTTGGTTATAAAAATGTAAATTAATTCTTCTTGGAGTCAACGCTTCTGTAGGCGTGTGAGATAGACAGACGAACGTAGGGAGACGAATGGAGACTGCACATTGAGCCATAAATTCTTCTTCTCTTGACCATACCACGCTGGGTTATCTTCAAGGCTTCACTTAGCACTTCTTCTGCTTGTCGGTCGGGAGGTACTCAACCGGAACGCTGCCCCAGTGGGGAGCGCCCAGCCATTCGCTGGCAGTCCCCGTAACTGACCGAATCTCTTCTGGCTTCAAGTTGAGACTGACGCAAGACTAGCCGTATCTCACGTGGGCACAAGCATCTATCATTTCAGAACGCCCACACGTTTCAGTTCAGCCACGTGAATGCTTCCACCTATTTACACTGGTGCGTCCTTTGCAGAGAAATCTCTGATTGACGGCTCAGTCAAGGGTCAATATGCAACAGTTAAATGTTTTTAAATATAGCTAAGTAGCACTAATAATTCAATTTGATATCATTCATAGAATTATTAGTGTTTGATAACAATACTGTCTGCAAGTAAATGACCTTTGAATCATTTAGAATAGTCACCTATAAACATATATACATATATTTGATTTATATGCAAATAGTTTGTTTGTAACTTTATATATATATATATATATATACATATGCGCGTGTGTGTGTGTGTGTGTGTGTGTGTGTGTGTGTGTGTGTGTGCGCGCGTGTGTGTGTGTTTGTGTGTGTTTATATTTATATATAGGATTTGGCATTAAAAAACCATCAAAGGTTGATACGTCATAAACAGCCAACCAACCAACCAACCATAATCATTGAATAAGTATAAACCTAAAAGTTGTTCTTTTTTTATAAAAGTTGATTTCTTTCTCAGCCAAAGCTATAAGATGTTATAATCTATAGTAGTCAATTATGCAATAAGAATGGATATAATTAGGTGTTGTCTATTACCAAGCTCTGTGGCGTTGAAACCCTACCACTAGTAATGTGAATATGTACATTCCAAAAAGGAAAGTAATTCTTACATATATTTTATGAATTTTTTTTATTTTTTGTTACAGAATTTCAAAATTAACTTTTTATAAAAACTTCTTTGAGGTTTACATATTCATAGGTGCTGTGTTCTGGTTAGTGAACAAAAGTAGTAATAATAATAAGACAAACCATGACATCTGAGGAAAATAGTTATATTTACAGGAAAGAGTATTTACAAGAAAGAGACTGTTAGTAATAAGAACACATGATTAGTGATAGGGTAAGGATATACTTCAACAATAGGAACGGCTCTACTGGTCTGACTTGAAGGCTTATTCCTCCCAGACTGACCTCTGCTACAGCCATATATGGCAGATGGAACAGCTCATTATGCGAAAAAGGTGGGTGATACCCAACAATAGGCAATAATGTAGACAGACAAACAGACAGGTTGATTGATAGATAGATTGAAGGCTAGTTATAGACTGAGATAGATAGAAAGCAATGAAAAATATCTAGATAGATAGATAGATAGATAGATAGATAGATAGATAGAAAAAGGCTAAGATAAACATATATATACATAGATATGAATAGATGCAGATATATAGACTGATAAAGAGGTGCCCGTGGTGTAATGGTTATCGTTATAGGAAATGGACACGGCGACACGAGTTCAAATACCGGATAAGACTGATTGCATTTCACATAGCACTAATACACTTAGGAAAGGTATGAATCCAATAATTCTCCCTCTAGCTATGGGTAAATAGTAGGGCAGACTAGGTTCTTCGGCTTTGGTGAGGCAACTAGAATAGGAGAAGGAAAACTCTGAATTCAAACCTGTTAAACTCCGCTTAAAAATTGACCTTGTGTCATATCCTGCCCGAGCGGAGGGATTGGGTAAATATGTATAGATTGATAAATAGATAGGAAAAGACCGAGATAGATAGATAGATAGATAGATCTTTATATTAAACTTCTTTATCATCTACTGTATTTCTGTTGTGATGCTGACCAAAGTAAGTCACAGGAAACACAAAAGGTTCAATAGAAAAACATATATATTCAAGTAACAGAAACAAGATACAAGTGAACTTGGTTTAATAGTAGTTAGTTGGTAGAAAGCTGAGAGTCCAGTGTAGTAGTGACTATCCGTCCACTACATAAATGGCATCACACGTGATTGTGTCACGCTGATTGGTGCACTCCATCTGACGCTCTCATTGACGTATATTTATGGAGGAGGGCAAGTCCATTATGTAGGGAGTACAATAATTTCCTTTAACCCAGATTCAGGAACAGTTTTAACAGTATCTTTCAAAAATGTTCAAAGTTAGTTATAATATACTAAAAAGCTCTGAATTTTTAAAGTTTTTGATAAACATATATATATATATATATATATATATATATATATATATATAAGCACATGCTTGTGTGTGTATTAGTATAAGTATGGTGTAATGGTTATCGTCGTAGGAAATGGACACGGCGACACGAGTTCAGATCCTGGACGAGGCTGATTACATTTCACATAGCACTAACACCCTTGGGAAATGTATGAATCCAATTATTCTCCCTCCAGCTATGGGTAAATAGTAGGACAGACAAGTTTTTTTCAGCCTTGATGAGGCAACTAGTCTAGGAGAAGGAAAACTCTGAATTAAAATCTGTTAAACACCGCTTAAAAAAATTGACCTTGTGTCATATCCTGCCCGAGCGGAGGGGTTGGGTAAATAGGATTAGTATAAGTATTACAATCTTATCCACGTTCTATTTTCCCAGAGAATGAGATTGGCTCAATTTCCTGAAGGAGTAAATGCAAGCAGTTCCATTTCTTCCGATCATGAGTCAGAATATCATTGCCGCTCAAAAATTGTTCTTCATTGATAGATCCAGTGTAACAATGAATCATTGTTATTCATTTTTTAATCAGCTGAGACCCATGGGCTCGCAAGTTACATTCACAGTCCACAGTCTTCGTTCCCAGCATTGAGACACGTGGGATGTTTTGTTGGAAATCATATTGTCTTCCCAAAATAGATTCATCAGCGCGTACACCGTCGAAATGTTATGCTGGCCTTGATAAAGAATGGATTGGTATGCTATACACATAAGACGTGAAATCGTCACTTTACTCTGCTCCTCCCCCTCTGCCTCCTACTCCTTCTCCTCCTCCTTCTTTATCATCATCTCTTCCGCCCATATCTATTCCTCTTACACCACTTTCATTTTTTCTCCTCCTCCTGCACCCCCTTCCTCCTTCTCCTCCTCTAAATTTACACACCCTTATCTTTTTTCTTTTCTCCTTCCTCCCTTACCTCTCTGATCATCCTTCCTCCCTTACCTCTCTGTCTCATCCTCTGCCTTCTTCTCTTCTTTCGTCATTCTTTCCCACTCTAAATTTACTTATTCCCATTACCTCCCACTTTTAACTTTACTTCTCCGGTTGCAACTCCTCCATCTCTTCCTTTTCCTCCTTCAACCTTTCTTCCTCTTTCTTCTTCTGCTCTTCCTCCTTCCCTCCTCTTTTTTCATCATCTCCTTACTCTTTCCACTTACACTGCATCAATCGCTTTTATTATCATCAACTTCTACTTCTCTTCTCATCCTCTCTTTCTCTTCTTACTCTTTCAACGCAACCAATGTAATACCAAAGTAATACCAACAAAACCAACTTAACCTTAAACCAAAAACCCAATAATAATAATAACAATTATTATAATAATGTTATCCCCATCGCTCTACTTTATCTACGCCCACTTCTCTCCACATCATCTTTACTCTTTCTCTTCTCACTCCTTCCACTTACATTGCATCTACCTCTTTTATCTTCATCTACTCTCACTTCTCTCCTTATCTTCTTCACTCCTCCTCTTCTTACTCCCTTCACTTCTATCATATCCACCTCTTTTATCTTCATCTACTCTCACTCCTGTCCTTATCTTCTTCACTCCTCCTCTTCTTACTCCCTTCACTTCTATTACATCCACCTCTTTTATCTTCATCTACTCTCACTTCTCTCCTTATCTTCTTCACTCCTCTTCTTCTTACTCCCTTCACTTCTATCACATCAACCTCTTTTATCTTCATCTACTCTCACTTCTCTCCTTATCTTCTTCACTCCTCCTCTTCTTACTCCCTTCACTTCTATCACATCAACCTCTTTTATCTTCATCTACTCTCACTTCTCTCCTTATCTTCTTCACTCCTCCTCTTCTTACTCCCTTCACTTCTATCACATCCACCTCTTTTATCTTCATCTACTCTCATTTCTCTCCTTATCTTCTTCACTCCTCTTCTTCTTACTCCCTTCACTTCTATCACATCCACCTCTTTTATCTTCATCTACTCTCACTTCTCTCCTTATCTTCTTCACTCCTCCTCTTCTTACTCCCTTCACTTCTATCACATCCACCTCTTTTATCTTCATCTACTCTCACTTCTCTCCTTATCTTCTTCACTCCTCTTCTTCTTACTCCCTTCACTTCTATCACATCAACCTCTTTTATCTTCATCTACTCTCACTTCTCTCCTTATCTTCTTCACTCCTCTTCTTCTTACTCCCTTCACTTCTATCACATCAACCTCTTTTATCTTCATCTACTCTCACTTCTCTCCTTATCTTCTTCACTCCTCCTCTTCTTACTCCCTTCACTTCTATCACATCAACCTCTTTTATCTTCATCTACTCTCACTTCTCTCCTTATCTTCTTCACTCCTCCTCTTCTTACTCCCTTCACTTCTATCACATCCACCTCTTTTATGTTCATCTACTCTCACTCCTCTCCTTATCTTCTTCACTCCTCCTCTTCTTACTCCCTTCACTTCTATCACATCCACCTCTTTTATCTTCATCTACTCTCACTTCTCTCCTTATCTTCTTCACTCCTCTTCTCCTTACTCCCTTCACTTCTATCACATCAACCTCTTTTATCTTCATCTACTCTCACTTCTCTCCTTATCTTCTTCACTCCTCCTCTTCTTACTCCCTTCACTTCTATCACATCAACCTCTTTTATCTTCATCTACTCTCACTTCTCTCCTTATCTTCTTCACTCCTCCTCTTCTTACTCCCTTCACTTCTATCACATCCACCTCTTTTATCTTCATCTACTCTCACTTCTCTCCTTATCTTCTTCACTCCTCTTCTTCTTACTCCCTTCACTTCTATCACATCCACCTCTTTTATCTTCATCTACTCTCACTTCTCTCCTTATCTTCTTCACTCCTCTTCTTCTTACTCCCTTCACTTCTATCACATCAACCTCTTTTATCTTCATCTACTCTCACTTCTCTCCTTATCTTCTTCACTCCTCTTCTTCTTACTCCCTTCACTTCTATCACATCAACCTCTTTTATCTTCATCTACTCTCACTTCTCTCCTTATCTTCTTCACTCCTCCTCTTCTTACTCCCTTCACTTCTATCACATCAACCTCTTTTATCTTCATCTACTCTCACTTCTCTCCTTATCTTCTTCACTCCTCCTCTTCTTACTCCCTTCACTTCTATCACATCAACCTCTTTTATCTTCATCTACTCTCACTTCTCTCCTTATCTTCTTCACTTCTCCTCTTCTTACTCCCTTCACTTCTACCACATCAACCTCTTTTATCTTCATCTACTCTCACTTCTCTCCTTATCTTCTTCACTCCTCCTCTTCTTACTCCCTTCACTTCTATCAAATCAACCTTTTTTATCTTCATCTACTCTCACTCTCTCCTTATCTTCTTCACTCCTCCTCTTCTTACTCCCTTCACTTCTATCACATCAACCTCTTTTATCTTCATCTACTCTCACTTCTCTCCTTATCTTCTTCACTCCTCCTCTTCTTACTCCCTTCACTTCTATCACATCAACCTCTTTTATCTTCATCTACTCTCACTTCTCTCCTTATCTTCTTCACTCCTCTTCTTCTTACTCCCTTCACTTCTATCACATCCACCTCTTTTATCTTCATCTACTCTCACTTCTCTCCTTATCTTCTTCACTCCTCCTCTTCTTACTCCCTTCACTTCTATCACATCAACTTCTTTTATCTTCATCTACTCTCACTTCTCTCCTTATCTTCTTCACTCCTCCTCTTCTTACTCCCTTCACTTCTATCACATCCACCTCTTTTATCTTCATCTACTCTCACTTCTCTCCTTATCTTCTTCACTCCTCCTCTTCTTACTCCCTTCACTTCTATCACATCAACCTCTTTTATCTTCATCTACTCTCACTTTTCTCCTTATCTTCTTCACTCTTCTTCTTCTTACTCCCTTCACTTCTACCACACCAACCTCTTTTATCTTCATTTACTCCCACTCCTCTCCTCGTCCGTTTTTATCTTCATCTAATCTCATTTCCGTATCATCATCAACTACTTCTGCTTCTTCAATCCAGTTTCTGCAGAGAGCTGATGTAAGTTCTTACAGAATGGCATTTACTAGTGTGTCCATGTGTAGTAGTCCATAAAAATATCACTTATGAGATCGTCCTTATTTATTCAGCAGCATTTTGCTCACAATGCATTTCCGTTTTGTTCAAGCACTTGCCCTTCTTCTCCAGGTTGGCCTGAATCACTTGACATTTTCATCTTCTCATCCTTCTACTTTTGGAACACAGTGATGATGTCCAAATATAAATGTGACGCAACGTACATGGCACCTTTTAAGTGGTTGCAATGTTTCCCACAAAAAAAAACCCCAGTCTTACCGTGGTAACCTGACTTTAGTAAAAAAAAAAAAAAAAAAAAAAACAGTCTTACCGTGGTAACCTGACTTTAGTAAAAAAAAAAAAAAAAAAAAAAAAGAAGAAATCAAACACAAAACGCCCCGATTGTCCTGCATGCAAGAAAATTTCTTACTTGCCAGTAAGCTTCTCGGAGTAATCAGCCGAAAATAGCAATAGAGAAGAAGAAGTATGTTCGCCAGAATAAAGACAAATAGTGAACAGAGGAGAGACGGAAGAGAGGCGACAGACAACTTTGCTATCTCGTCAGCTTTTTAAGCATGCGTGATTCCTGTCTTACTCGTCCCATGTCAGTCTCCCCTTTGGGTCTCCTTTGTCGAGTCCCCTACATCATGTCCTCCTTGTCTATTAGAATCCACCCTTATGTAAAATGTAAACTTGGCCAACGTAGTCAAGGGCGACCCGAAGTATCCCTTTTCAATAGTTACAGTGCTAAGGTGTAGGGGAGGATGATACTCCTTCCCCTATATTGCTCCACTTTACTCTTGATATATACCTTATAATGTTAAGTGTTAGGAAGGATGTATCAAGTACCATTTTTTGTGTCTTTGGTCTGACTCAACTTGAGACTGAACTCTGGTCTCCGGAGCCATTGGCGAACACTGTATTTATATATATCCCTACGGTTATCCTATTTACCAACCCCTCCGCTCGGTCAATTTTTAAGCGGAGTTTAACAGGTTTGAATTCAGAGTTTTCCTTCTCCTAGACTAGTCGCCTCACCAAGGCTGAAGAACCTAGTCAGCCCTACTATTTACCCATAGCTGGAGGGAGAATATTTGGATTCATACCTTTCCCATGGGTATTAGTGCTATGTGAAATGTAATCAGGCTCGTCCAGGATTTGAACTCGTGTCGTCGTGTCCACATCCTGCGAAGATAACCATTACACCACGGGCACCTCCCTAAGGTTATTAATTACATAATCCTGCTAAGTCCCACAATTCAGCTGATTCAAAATAATTGTTCATCTTTGAATTCGCAAACAAACGCATAATAAAGTATGCCTGACATCCCCCAAAATTAACTATAAACAAATTCCCACTCCAGCCTTGACCTAGATCAGTTGTTCCCTATTAATTTTGGGCAATGCCCCACTTTGGTATTTCTAAAATTCTGATGCCCCCTGTAATATCTAATTCTTACATATTCAAAATTTTACAGCAATTAATATAAAGGAAGCTATCACCCTGTCAATCACTCCATCAATTAACACTTGATCTTCCTTGACAGTCGAATCAGCCGCCTCCCTATGTTGTGTAATTTCTTTGACCCAGACAACTGATATCTACCAATTCGTCAGAAGTCGAAATGACGAGCCAAATGACAGTTCGTTAATAAAACAAAAATAAATCCAAGTCGAAATCCTGAGATGACATAATACGGGGTTGACAAGAACAACAAAGTTTTAATAAAAAAAAGAAATAATAATAACAGTTGAAAAAAAATAAATGCTATCTATCGTAAATATTGCAGCTGTATCTTTTTTTTTTCGAAGCCACCCCGGGTTATTCGACGGTTAACCTAAGTTCACAGTCCACTTTTTTTGTTACTTCGAACCCTACGAATTCTTCTCAAGTGTCGTGTTGTTAATTTCCTTTAACTTGTTGAAAAATTAGAGTTGAGAGATAATCTAGTACAAGACTTTTTCTCGGAGCTGACTTTTTTGTCTGGAGCTAGCTGGAATCTCCCTTTTAATCCACCGACTTTTTTTGGTTTTATTCAGTTTTTCTCTCTTCCTCAAGTGGGCATGTCGTAAATGACCACTTCTTTTCGTAATTCACTCTGATTGGTCACTGTCAAATGCTTCTTCTCCCACTCTGCTTCTTTGGCTACTATGGCTGTCACCAGGGGTAAGACTGTGTCCCTTCATTCTGATTGGTCCTGACAGGCGCTACGCCGTGTTTACTACTAGGAGGGAGTTCTGTAGTATTTGGTCGCCAGCGTTTTCATCTCACCCCACGACTCCGGTCACGTCGTAATTTTTTTTTTTTTTTCTGAAATTCTTTAGCTTTAATTTTTGCGAGACCTGTTAAATGTCTTTGATTTTTTGGGTTTTTAACGACTTTTTCTCACCTTACTACGACTTTTTGGTCGTGTCAACCGAACACAATAGGTGTGTAATGTGTGAATAATATCTTCCTAAATTCATCAGAGAATATTTGGATTCTGTTATTTTTCCATTGTTCTGGAAAGATAAAATGACATTTCATTCTCGGCTGTCAACTTCACCCCTTCTGAGACCTTGTGATAGCTTTCTTTACTCATAAACACAACAATGGTTATAGCCCCCCCCCTTTTTTTTTTGGTAACTATTTTCTGGGCGAGAATTGATTTTTTATTGCGAACTTTTGTCTTCATCTTGGTATTTTATTTCGTCCTCTTTTTCGGGGCCCGTGGCTCAGTGGATAGAGACGTTGAGTCTCTACGATTCCTGGTGAGCATTGTCAGAAGATAGCGGTTTCAATTCCTACTCAAGCCGGAGAACAGGTTACTTGGTAAAAAAAAAAAAAAGTGGTGCGATAGACAACAACTATGGAAGGCAGTAATTACTGGGGATACGGTAACAAGACTCAGCATTCCTATCCGAGGTTGCGGTTAATTACCTGAAGAAAGCTGGAGGTGAAATTTGGCCGAAAACGTAGAGAGAAAAAACTACCAAAATGAGGACAAAAGTCCGCAATAAAAAATTAATTCTCAGATTAGGAACCCTTTTTTCTGGGTCTTCCAATTCTTTCTTTCTTCATGCACAAGAAAGAAAAATAATTTTTCTTGATTTGTCGATGAACTGTCTCGATCTTCTAAAATCTAAGTATTTACGTAATTCTTCGAAAATCCACTTTGCATAGGGGAAGAACTCCACTATGTTATACATTAACTTGCTCTCTAAACAGGTACCACCAAATTTTGCATGCTCCACCAAAATATTACCATGCTCCACCGTGGTAGGGCATGCACCCAATGTTAGGATTTACTGATCTAAATCACAAATGAATTTTCTAAACCCGGCTTTAAATTCCAACTTTAACTAAAAAAAAAAAAAAAAAAATTTACGTGGTGCCTTCAATACGTTTCTGCCCTTTTGCGTCTCCCCTCGCCAACTGCCTTCTCTGAGTTCCTTTGTCCAACTGGCCGTCTCGTCTCTCTCGGATCTGCCTTTCCTACCCCACTTCCGGTCTCCTCTTTGTTTGGTTTCGCGCCAAAACAAACAAAAAAATCGTCTGCTAGGCGCACCTTTTGAGCCAACCGTTATGTTTTGTTTTGATATCGATCAAACATGCCAAATGATTTAATTCACTGATTTTACTGCATTTTCTGGGGCGCATACTTTTCTTTTGAAGGAGTATTTTCCAATCACAGAATCGTCTCAACAAAGATTCCTCTATGAGAGTCTATGCAGAAATAAGAAACAGACAATGTAAGTTACATGTCGTCTGGTCCTTATGGGACTTCAAAGGTAATTCATGATATTGTTTGCTATTTGACTCCATTCTGAGTTATTCTATTCTTACCCCACGTTATCTTGCTGGTTTAACTTCTTGGATATGAAAGCTGTAAAGGAATTATATGAAATAAGAAGATAGTAAAAGATAGGAGGCGAAAATATCATTTATATTTTGCTTTTATTTCTGGGTTCAACAACCATTTAGTGGCTGAGGAAATTCTTCCTGAATAAAAATGAAATGGTTAAATCTCCCAGTCAAGGTGTTAAAATGTGTTAGTCATTCTTGGGTATATATGTCCAAATTTGGTATTAAAAGCGTTAACAACGTGTTAGACGCTTTTCAGAGATATGTCTTGATCCAATGTTTTCAATTGTAGTCATTAAGTCCGTTGTATGGTGTCTTAATTGTGATTCTGACGGGCTCATTATTCGGTGTTTTAGTCGTGGGTCTTTAGTAAATGAAACAGATGCTACTAGAGGAAAGGTTAGCCAACGCGTCGTCTAAAGACGGTCGCATGGCACCTTCCACCTCTAGCATGAAAGATTTTGGAGTTGTCACTCCGCTGGTCACTGCTGAAAAAGAGACGAATTTCTTTTTGTCGAGACGGTTCCTTTTCTTTGCCCATGCATCGCCCCGCTTCCTGACAGGGGCTTCTGGGAGTTTCTGCTTATTTTAATAACGATTTCCAATTTAATTGAATTTTTTAATTTTTTAATTCCCTACATCCTCACTTACCAATGATATAAACAATCAATATTCCGTTACAGTAAGAAATAAGTTTGATACTCTGAAAGACAAATGACGAATATGAAAACTTTGTTACCAGCCATATAGAAACAGCAGCTGAGCACATAACAATCGCACCAAAAGCCAAGTGTAGAAATCCCTAAGAGTCAATAGTAGGTTTGATTTGGGTTCTTTGTATAATGGCGTATCGACCTTCGTGGGTTATTTTATGCCAAAGCCATCCTTCTAGAAGAACAGCAGTAATGCTATTTGAACCATAGCAGGGAGGATAAGGGGGTTTATACCATTCCCAAAGATATTTGTCCGAAATTGGTCAGTAGCAGTTAGGGATAACACGTTAACATGTAAAAAGCATCTTTACTTAATAAAAAAAAAAAGAAACGCCAATCGTCAAAAATTTAAGAAAATTCCACCAAACTAACATAATTCCACCTAACTAACATAATTCCACCAAACTAACATAATCTAAGAAATTCCACCAAACTAACATAAAAGAACAAGTAAAATATAGTCAAGGATTAAATCAATGTAATCAGAAACTTGGTAGAAGATAGACAATCACGAATACTATGGTAGAGAGTTAATGAAGTAAACATAAAGAAAAGTACCTCAAAAGCAAAACTAAAAGCTGCCAGCCAAGAAGAAAGACTTTAGATGTAAGAAAAAACGTTTTATAAATCTTCTTGGAACCCCCCCCCCTAAAATCACCGATAAACCTACCAAAAATTATTAATAGCGAACTAGACATCAAACTTGGGTGGTTTACAGAGGAAGAACACGACGCAGTACAAAAGAAATTAAAAGCAGAAAGACTCCAGGCTTCAGTAAAATACATCCTGAAGTATGGAAGACAAGAAAGTCTGACAACATACTTCTTGGATTATGCAATGCTATGTATAAACAAAACATAATAAAGAAATGGACAAAAGGCTGCATCTTCCCCTTCCCTTAAAAAGGTGATCTCATAATGATAAAAAATGACAGGAGCATAACTATTTCTGCTATTGCATCTAAGGTTAAAAATGTTCGCCTCAAAAATTGTATCCAACCTGAAGATGAGAAAATTCTTTGGAAAAATCAAAACAGCTTTCAGAAAAATCAATCCTCAACACAGTTAAATGGTTTCAAGTATAGTAAATGATAAATAGTTAATTTGACCAATAGACTGGACCCTACCAAGTTCTACCACTCCAGGTCAGAGTGGACCTGGGAGTAATAGCAATGAAGAAGTAATCCACAATCCCCAAAGCTCCAAGACTGGAGCCTCATCATCAGTGTCATATCTAGGTCACTCTTGGGGGATGTCTTACTCCTCTGCAGAGATGCAATCGGCATATTCTTCAGCACCAGCCAAATAAGACGAATCTCTTTTACGAGGAAACCTATAGAACATGAAACATTTGAAAGACTCAAGAAAATGTGTGGATTTCAATTTATACATTTCATCCCTTCTAACGAACTGTTTATTGACATATTTATTCAAATGAGGATAACACCCTGCCTGTTGGAATATGGCAACCGTTTCCCTTGAAGATGGGTAAAAAATCCGCCAAAACAATGGATCCATAGGTATGATACTAAAGAGGCTTCAATTCTAGAGATATGTGGAGTATTGATTTTCCTTTTATTGCCATTACTCCTATGTCCACTTTGATTCGAAATGCTAGTACCAGTTGGGGTCCCTTTTATGCATCAAATTGATGTTTTAAAATCATTCATATTCAACTGGATCTTATGCAAAAAAAAAAAAATCTTAACAACAAAATAAAGAATATAAATAAGACCACACATTAAATAGGATTTCCTAACCTCAGTGCATAAAATAACCCATGACAGCTTACAGTGCCATTAAAAACCAATAAATCAAGTTAGGATAAACACTTAAGAAAAAACAGACCAAAACTTTTTATTATGTTATCCCAGTACTTTTAACCATCATCTGTCATTCTCATTCAGATAATTGTGGTGGTGTCAAGGAATTTTTAAATGGACGTTCAAGTTCTGGTAACAGATACCATGTGTGAACAGCTTAGACACTGGTGTCAGGTTTAATGTTTGAAAGAAAACCATTAGGAGTCATACGACTGTGACTTTGCCTGGGGATGCTGGGTATTGCACATGTGCTAGATGTGCTTTAACACCATTTTCCCAGAATGAACTCATTTTGTTTTATGTAAATTGTTTTGTTATTACGAAGATAGCTATTCTTAAAGTTAACGTAATACATATATATATATATATATATATATATGTGTGTGTGTCTGTGTGTGTGTGTGTGTTGTGCGCAGTGCTACAACAGTGGATTTCGTTTGGTTTGGTTTTATGCCATATCAAACATTGTCATCATCATCATCATGTCGTGCTTGTAGCACGGATATCTTTGACCCTCTGTCGCCACTTTTCCCTATCGTTCATCGCCTCCGGCAGGTTTTCTGGGCTACATCCCGTATCTTCACATCGTTGCTGTATGTATGTTCTAGCTGGTCGTCCTGCTTTAGCTTGTCCATATGTGGGGGTCCACAGGAGCCAATCACTTATGAGCTCGTCCCTGCTCCTCCAGCTGTGTCCTGCATGCCTGGCTCGTCTAACTTGGAATAGTTTTCGTGATGGGAGGCAGGTGGCCGTATAGTTGGTGCTTTGTGGAGTGTTGCTGCCAGGACTTGTTTAATATTGCTCGCAACATTGTAGATTATCTAAAGCCAAATCTTTTTCTAAACATATTAAATATATGATTTCGAAACAAATTTTGGATATAATATTCAGGCCATCGGCCTGGTCAGTAGAGTGTTCGCCAATGGTCCGGGAGACCGGGGTTCAATCCCTGGTCGAGTCATACAAAAGACTAAAAAATGGTACTTGATGCCAATTTGCTTAACACTCAGAATTATGAGGTAGGGATCAAGGGTAAAGTGGAGCAATTCAGGGAAAGGAGTAGCGCCCCCCTTCACCTTGGTGTAGCAGCTATCGAAAAGGGTGCCTTCGTATCACCCTCGACTAAGGTTGCCAACTTTACTTACTTTAAATGCTTTCACTTATCTCAATCTAATACGAATAATTCACACAGTGAAATGATCAAACAGTTCTATTTCAAACAATTAAGTTTTACATGTCAACAAAGGGAAATGGTTGCAAGTATTGCTATGTATCACTAACAATTCAATTAAGTATCAGTCATTTGTTTACGCGCATTTAAATGATCAGAGTTCTATTTTTATTTCAAACAATACAGTCTAGACTATCAACAAAGTCAGATGGTTCCAAGTATAGCTATGTATCACTAACAATTCAATTAAATATCAGTCATTTGTTTACACACAATTAAAAAATCAAACAGCTCTATTTCAATAAATTAAGTTTGACGTGTCAACAAAGTGAAATGGTTCCTAGTATTGCCATGTATTTCTAAAAATTCAATTAAACATCAATTTGTTTACATGCAGTTAAGTGATTAAACAGTTCAATTTCGAGCATTTTTGAGAATGCCAGGCGTGTCTGGGCTACGATCATGCGCCCGGACCCACCTTAAATAGGCCTTGTGCCACACTCACCCGTTTGGTGCGGTATGCGACAAATACAATTGGGAGCAAAAGCTACACTGGCGATATTGTATTACTTTTATGCTTCTCTCTAAATACGTGTTTATCTTATTTATTTCATGCATTTTTCCAAGGACATAACATATATATATCATCATCATCATCATATCGTGCTGGCAGCACGGATATCCCTGACCCTCTCTCGCCACTCCTCCCTATCGTTCATCGCCCCAGGTAGGTCTTCAGGACAACAACCTGTATCCTCACATAGCTGCTGAATGTACGTTCGTGCTGGTCGTCCTGCTTTTGCGCGGCCGTGTGTGGGGATCCATAAGAGTACATCTCTTATGAGTTCATCTCTGCTTCTCCAGCAATGTCCTGCATGTCTGGTTCGCCTAACTTGAATAGTTTTCGTGATAGGGGGCAGATGGCCGTACAGTTGGTGTCTTGTGGGGTGTTGCTGCCAGGACTTGTTCAGGATTGCACGCAGCATTCTTGTGTAATTGCCATCTAGTTTCTTCTCCAGCCGTTTTGTTAGCGTCCATGTAGTGCATCCATATAGCAGTATCGATGTGACCGCTGCCTGGAAGAAACTGCGTTTCATTTTATCGGTTAGGTCTGATTTCCATATAGTCGATAGCCTATTGATAGCTGTCCATGCTTTCGTTAACCTCGTTTCGATGTCCTTTTCGGTTGATTCGACGCTGCTTCCTAGGTAAGTGAATTTGTCTACTAGTTTAAGAGGGGTTCCTTCTAGAGTGGAGATGTCCCCCGTTTGGTTATAGCACATATATTCCGTTTTGTGTGCATTAACATGGAGGCCTATGCTTGCTGCTGCTCGTTCCAGGCTATGCAGAAGTGTTTCGGCTTGGTCAGGTGTATTTGCCAGTATCGCTATGTCATCGGCGTAGTCGGCGTCGGTAATTGTTGTTGCGGGGTATCTTCTGCTTCTTTTCTTCGTCAGTTCGAAGCCATTCTCTTTGATTTTGTCAATCGATGTTCTAAGTACGTAGTCTAGACAAATGATAAAGAGATACGGAGCCAGCGTGTCCCCTTGTAGTACTCCTGCTACAATGTCGAAGTATTCTGTGTCTCCATCTGGTGATCGTACTAAAGTAAAAGTACGATATATATATATATATATATACACGAGATGTATACGATAGGTTCCAGACTTTTTCGTATGGACACTTTTATTGATAGTAAACGCATGAAACTCTAGTCCTCATCGAAGTAATCTCTTCCAGCTCCAATGCACTTCTGGAAGGCCCCATCGAAGTCCTCTTGTGTGAGCGTGTCAATGACCTTCGTCATAGCCTCTTTCATCTCCTCAATTGTCTCATAACGACAGCCTCTGAGCTTAGGAAATAACCAAAAGTTACAAGGAGCAAGGTCTGGACTACAGGGAGGCTGAGGAACTGTCTTGATGCCCATCTTGGTCAAATAGTCTGTGACAAGGATGAAGTTGTGGACTGGTGCATTGTCCCGGTGGAAATGCCACTGAGCCGATTTGAAGAGTCCTGGCCTCTTCCGACGGAATCTCTTCCTGAACTCCCTTAAAACCTCAACATAGTAACCCTAACCCTAACCGTTTGGCCAACCAACTCTGGTGTATTGACTTCCTTACTCCTCCCACACCTCTCATCATCTCTCACAGACTCCCTGCCTTCCTTGAATCTCTTATGCTACTCAAAAACTGACACTCGATTCATGCAAGATGGTCGAAAAGCATTCTTAAGTATTCCATACGTCTCTCTGGCATTTTTTCCAAGTTTAAAACACAATTTTATTGCATATCTTTCTTTTAAAGGGTCAGATTGCATTTTTGAAATTCACCAGCAGTGACAATCAGGCTTTAGTAGGGTGTATTCCAATTGCTGCTGTAGCTGTTCATTTGAACCTGAAATCATAAAATTTAGTCAGTAATCTCATAAGTTGTATAGCAATAACATAGTGAATTTTCAAGAGTCTACGACAATTCTAAATGCCCATACGAAAAAAGTCTGTAAACTTATCGTATGCACCCCGTGTATATATATATATATACATATATATATATATATATATATATATATAACGTTGGGAATCCCCATCGTGTAGATGATAACATACTGGGCAGCGAGATCATAATAAGCAAGTTTAAGTTCCAGTCACCCTATAACGTTGACTTTCAGACTAATATCCCGGGAAAAGGCATGAACCACTCATCTCCACAAGATATGAGTTAAATATTACAACAATAGTTTTTCTACAAGGGTAGATTTGGCATTTAATAACCCACAAACTTTGATACTCCATTAAAAAAAGATGAAAAAATATATTTAGGCAATAGTTTCGTATATAACTTTTACAAGAAAGCCGAAAAGTTATAAGAATTTTTTCAAGTTAAAATGAATGGTTTGGTTTCTCTGTTTAATGGCATATCAACCTTTATTGGTTATTTAATGCCAAAGCTATTCTCCTTGAAGAACAGTAGTTGTACTATTTAACCCATAGCTGGGAGGATAAGGTTGTTTATACCTTTCCCAAGGGTATTTGCCCGAAAGTGAACGTAATAGCGCGACTGGAGTACGAACTCGCTTGCTACGATTCCGCAGTCCATCGCTTTAACCATTACACCACGAGGACACCCCCTTAAATGAATGGGTTAAAATTCCTGCGTTCATAAATATTCAAGGAGATTGAGGAAACATGGAGTATCGTTTCATTGTCATTACTCCCAGGTCCACTCAGACTCGGAGTGGTAGGATTCCGGATTCCATCTATGGGTCAAATAGAACTTTTCAAGCATTTACAAATGATTAATATTTTTAGTTATTCAAAACCATACAACTATCGGGATTAGGTACCTTGATGAGCAGCTTAGGCGAAACTATAGTAAGTTAGTTCCTGACACTAAGTAATTATCGTTACTATATATATATATATCCGGGAGACTGGAGTTCAATTCCATGTCAAGTCATACCAAAGAAACAAATGGTGCTTCATTTCTCCTTGTTTAATAGTCAGCATTATAAGGTATGGAGCAATCCAGGGAAAAGAGTAGTGCCCTCTCCAACAACCTGGTGTTATACCTATTGAAAAGGGAACCTTTGGGTCACTCTTAACAACGGTCAGCCAACATATATATATATATATATATATATATATATATATATATATATATATAAAGATGTTTGTTGTAGGTCCAAAGAAAGAATAAGAATATATTTTAAAATAGGAAGGTTCACGAAGAGATTTGTATCTTTTAATTTATTTATTTTATTCTTACATACGTGTAATATATATGTATGTTTCCAGCTTGTTGCTTCCGTCAGAGAACATGTGTGGCACAAGGCCTTTTAAATGGGGTACTCAATGAGACTTGAACTCACTCTTGTTTCCAATATAAATGACTCTTGTCTGGTCATATATATATATATATATATATATAAGTTCTAATTGACAAACATGGCCAGAATATTGTTTCATCCGTTATTGGCCAATTTTTCTATTGTTTTCTGTATCTCTGGTCACAGGTTCTCCCAGTTTGTTTTCAACATCATCAGTCTTCACTATATTTTCATGGATGTCTTCTGAGTAGCTTTTTTAGGTCTTTCAGATACCAATCCACAACTGTAAAGGTCCACCCGTTTTTTTGTGAATTTTACAACTGGTATTCCCAGTAGAACTTCTGCTTTTTGTACTCAGTGATCACATTCTTCACGCTGCTCCCAATTTACCTTGCTTTGGATAGTCTTGTGCAACTATATTCTCAGCATGGATCTTTCCATAACCCAGACTTTTCCAATTCTACCTTTCCTCCTCCACACTCTCTTTCCGCTCCAACTCTTGGTTTTCTCACTTTTTCTAACACTTTTTTTTAAACAGTGAAGTAATTTTTTAAAGAATTTAAACTTTAAAATAATTTTAGATTTTTTTTTGAATGCCTCTCATAAATCTTAGAATTATTATTTCTCTTCTTTCATTTTTCTTTCTGGAAAACTGAACCATATAAATTCATACTGAAGTAATGTTGGCATATGCGACGGTCAACGGGAATTGCCAAAACAATCCTGCAAAGTACAATGGAAGATAGATAGAGAAGGAAAGATAGATTGATGGATTGATTTTAATAGCATATTAATCCGTCTAGGAAGGTTTTATGTCTTCACTTGGTTTGGTTTATTTGTTTAATGGCATATCAACCTTCTTGGGTTATTTAATGCCAAATCTATCCTCCTAGAAAAACAGCAGTGATACTATTTAACCCATTGCTGGGAGGATTTGGGAGTTCATACCTTTTCCAAGGGTATTTTTCCGAAAGTAAATGTAATACCGCGACTGGAGTTCGAACTCGCTTAATACGGTTTCGCAGTCCACCGCTTTAACCATTACACTACGAGAGGACCCATAGAGGTTAAGAAATAACGTTCAATATATGTTATTGGTAACATTTGTTGTCTGGTTGTTATTTACCATTTTCTTACACAATCCTATCCAATACAAGTAATTTTTAACTAGATCTTTTTCAGCCCCGTCGACTGGGGCTGTAGAATATACCGACTGCATCTCTGCAGATGGATAAGACCTCATCCGACCTTAACGAGTGTCCTGGATATGACATTGAGCAATCTGATGGTAAGGCTCCAATAATTTTAGAGCTTTGGGGAATGCAGAGTACCCCTTCATTGCCATTACTCCCAGGTTCACTCTGGTCCGGTGTTGTAGCACCTGAATAGGGTCCTATCTATTGGTCAAATATAACCATTTCAAATTTAAAAATTGTACAAACAAATGACTTACGCTAAACTGAATTGTTTGAAATAGAACTGTTTTATCATTTAACTGTGGGTAAACAAATAACTGGTGTGTAAATGAATCGTTAGTGATACATAAGTATACTTAGAAACATTTAACTTTGTTGACTTATGTCAAATTGAATTGTTTGAAATATAATTGTTTGAGAATTTAACTGAGTGTATCGACAAAATGTACTTACAAATCATATATTAAATATAAAGGTAAAAACAGGATTTGGCAATGAATAACCAACATTGGTTGATATACCATAAAATCAAACAAAACATATATATATATATATATATATATATATATATATATATATATATATTTGTTTTGATTGATTTTATGGTATATGTGCTTGGAAGAGAAAATACATATTCTAATACATAAATGGCCTGATAAGTTATTAAATAAGAGAAGTGAATTAATAGCTAGATGTAGACATAAGACTAAATTTAAACTATAGACAAGAAATTTAAAAACATAGAAATAAATAGTGAAACCGAAAAAAACAAACTTATCCAACATACACACTAGGAAAAAATAGGTAGCTAAATAAATGGTATCGAAATTAATATAAGCATTAATATTTCTCTTAAAAGTTAATTATCGAACTTAACATGAAAAGAAAATAAATTAAACAAATAAATAAAAAAGTTAAATTACCGTAATTATAACTGACGAAATTTTAAAATAAAATAAATAGGTAAAAAAACGGAAATTTAATAAAACGAGGAGGTAACTCCTTAATCTCTTCCCCCTACCCCTCCACCCGACGTGTCTAGTCTGTTTTATTTATCCATTGGATCTGAAGAAGTCCTGTTATATTTTTCTTCGCGTTTTTGGTTTACACCAGAAACTGAAAAACAGGATGAAAATAAATTTATAATCCTAAATTAACCGGTGTTTGATTTTTTCTTAAAGAAGATATATATATATATATATATAGAGAGAGAGAGAGGTGGGGGGTTGGCATTAAATTACCAACAATGGCTGATATGTCATAAAAACAAACCAAACCAAACCAAACTAGATCTATTTGACCCATAGATGGGACTCTGACAGGTACTACCATTCTGGGTCCGAATGGACCAGGGAGTAACGGCAGTGAAGAGTTACTTGACATTACCCAAATCCATTGTAACTAATCACTGTTCTTCCTTCTTCATGATAATCCATGCTTCCCATGCACATAACATTGAAAACAGAGAGGTGCTATTATACATACGGTAGCGTTTAACTTTGCCTCGCACACATTTTTTTTATCGTGTTAAATGTCTTCCACCGTGATCTTAATCTCGAAAAGATTTGCATATTTATGTCTCGGCAAATCTTTAGCCTTCATCCTAAGTAGCCGTTCCTTTTCATCTCCTTAGTTTTATTGCCTGGTTGTTTTATTGTTTGGTTAGGTTTCTTTGACATATCAACCAGACTTCTTTTTTCATCCCTTCTTCAAATGCACCCAGCACAAATCAATGGGATTACGATCTGCCAGATGTTAGGGTTGACATGGTTGCAGAAATTATCTGACTGCCAAAAACTGGTTTCTCCTGCTTAGTGACATGGCACAGAGTCTTGTTGCTAGGCATAGGATCTTCCCGCTGTCACATTTTAGATCCAGGTCCGCACAGCCACCTGTTCCAAGCACTTGACATAGACATCAATGCTGAATCTGTGGCCAAGTGGAAAGATGAATGGGACCATAATACGACCATTGCTGGTGATTAATATAAACACTATCATGCCCACTAGGTATTCAGTTTTCATCAATTTGAATATGAATCTGTCCTCAGGTGGGCATCCAAACACTCTAAAATCTTTGAATAGGATCTTTTGTCATGAATGTCAAGCAGTACGGCATGCTGTTTCCAAATTTCTAGAGGAGCAAATAAAGTCATACTGCTACTTTCCGTACAGACTCTTGTTTGCTGCACAGTAGATAGAACGTGAAACAAATAAAACACATGCAAGAAATTAATAATACAAACGATGATAATTTACCCATCATGCCATGTGGTTGTGTGTGTGTACATATATATATATATATAATGAAAATATTAGTGGTCTAAATTTCTGAGACGAAGGTTGATGATTTTTTTATCATTAAGGGTTTTCGGACTATTGTCTTTATCGTTATAGTTATTTCCACGTTTCGGCCGATGTGTCCTCCGACCTTCTTTAGGTGCTTGTCGAACTCGGGAACCTACATGAAACTTCGAACTACGTCCTTTATTGAATCCACGGGAGTCGCTTGTTCTGATTCCGCAAGCCATAACCGGGTACAAGTGTTAAGTATTCCTGTATTGTTATTCGCCTGCAGTCTTGTTACACTCCAGATAATTGTCTCCTTAGAAGCTTAGGGAACCAACGCCTATAAACATTACGCAATGTGTCCTGTTGTGGAAATAACAATAAAGTTGACGACAATAGCCCGAAAACCCTTAATGATGAAAAAAAGTGGGAAAGTGGATAAATCAAACACGTACAATGAATTTAGTAAAGTATTGACCTAATCAGTAGAGTGTTCATCAATGGTCCGGGAGACCGGGTTTCAATCCCTGGTCGAGTCATACCAAAGACTAAAAAAAATGGTACTTGATGCCACCTTGCTTAACACTCAGAATTATAAGGTATGGATCAAGGGTAAAGTGGAGCAATTCAGGCAATGGAATAGCGCCCTCCCCCACATCATGGTGTAGTAGCTATTGAAAAGGAAACCTTAGGGTCACCCTCGACTAAGTTCGCCGATTTTACTAATTTGATTTTTTTATTTCATTCTTTATTCAATGAAGAACTTATTCAGACTCAAAAAAATGTGTTTTTCTACATTTTAGCAATTGAGGAAACAGATAAAATAATGGTTAAAATGTAAAAAAGGCATCTAAAGACAAGAGACAGGCAAGGAAAGAAAAGGATTAGGTATAGGTGGGAGTTATTGGTTTTGACAGTGACCCTCTGGGTAGATGGTCAATTTTCTTTTTTTTTTCCTTTCAATTTAGGCACTCAACCCCTATCCCCTAAATCCCTTCCTTTTCATTTCCAATTTTCACAAAACTTCTCCACTTCTCATATTTCCCTCTTTCTCACAAAAATTAATCCATCTCTGTCTGGTCAAAATCTCTGATAAAACCTGATACACTTGATGACACCTAACCTTGACCATCTACCCAGATGGTCACAGTCAAAACCAATAACCCCTATCACTATTGCTCAAACCTATATCTATTTCCCTCTCTGTTCTTTCCTTGTCTGTCTCTTTTTTTTTTAGACCCTTTCACTCCCTTTATAACTTTTTACATTTTCACTATTATTTTATCTATTTCCTCAATTGTTGAAATGTTGAAAAACTCCAAAAATGTTTTGTCTGAAGAAGTTCTTCCTTGAATAAAGAATGAAATATTACTACTGAATCCATTATAAGCATTTGGTTTAACCACTTTTCCACTTATTTTTATCATCTTGTTAAATTCATAAAAAATCTACTATTTTTCGGTATACATATATATACACACACACACACAGATAGATAGATAGATAGATATTTGATTTAATATTATAGAAATCTTTTGTCAACATATTGTTTTCAATCCTTTTAAATCACTGATTAAAATCCAGCTGGAATTGACAAAAAAATTTTTCGTGTTTAACTGGTTCCCAAGTACTTTCAGAATCCTCTTGGGCCATCATCAGGAAGGTGTATATTGCAAAAGTAGAATACAGCATTTTATTTATACTGGTGCAACATTTCCTATTAAATTCATTTCTGTATATGGCAACAGTAGCTAAAGACATAGGAATACATTAGAAGTGGTTTCAAAAATATTTGTTGAAGTTCGGACTTTTACTTCTAATGTGTAGGGCTTCAAGAATCAATAATTTTTGTTTCCTATTTTATTGTTCCACTATTGTTGTGTTATCGGTATGAATTTACTGAAATTCAGTTGTAGGTCAGGAATCTTTTTTAGATGTGCTATTCAGCGAGTTTCGGAAAAATGCATGGTAAATTGCCTCAACAGAGTCACTGACATAAACCATCGTATATATTTTTGTTTTCCGAAAGACAATTTTCCAAAGGACATTTAAATTAATATATAGACATTTAATATATATATATATATATATATATATATATATATATATATATTAAATCTCTTTGTTGAAAAAATAAGATATTTCAGCATACATTTTCTATAATAAAGTACCCCTAGATTTGCTCAGGCATGAAAGGGAAATTGAGTTTGTGTTAAGAGTAATTTGAAAATTTTCAGATCTTGCTCAAACTACTATAATTATCTTCCTTTGTCTTTCACACTTTCGAAATCAAATCCAGAAGAAAAAGATTTCTGCACTGGGAAAATATTTATATTTCTTATATAGATAAGTCTGCAAGGAATTTAAATCATTAAAAAAACAACAAATCCTTTTTGCAAAGAAAAAGCTTTTAAAGTAAAAAATCTTTTTTTTTAATATTGAAAGTTTCATGTTTTTTATTTTGGTTGAAAAAAAAACTCGTAGAAATATATACATTATATATATATATATATATATATATATATATATATATATATATATATATATATAAAGCAAACTGCATTTCTGTATATGGCAAACTAAATTTTCATATGTATGTATATATATATATATATATATATATGCATAATTACATTATATATATATATATATATATATATATATACCACACTTCATTATATATATATATATATATATATATACATATATATATATATTCATTGTGTTATGATGATATATACTTATATATATATATATATATATATATATATATATATATATATATATATATATATTCATCTTTTTAATGAAGAATTATATATGTGATTGTGTGTATATTTATCTATTTGATGAATGCATAAAACATGAAACCCTGAGTCACAGACACCAACATGTAATATATATATATATATATATATATATATATATATATATATATATATAAGATATGTATATATATATAATTGAGAAACAAGAAAATCAATAAGCATATATATATATATATATATATATATATCACAAGGTACATTACTTAGATAGATAGATAGATACATAGATAGATTTGATATCCTGCACTTCATTTAATTTTGAGAATTTTCAAAAGAAAAGAATATATGCATGGAAAAATATTTGTATTTTTCATTTTCATTTTATACATTTATCAGCTATTTTCAGAGAGATTTTATTATAATCCACTTCTAAGTGAAAGGAATAAATACAAGGAATCAATAACAAGATTAAATACTCTACAAGCTGATTGAAAAGTAACTTCCTATATAAAAATATTCATGATTCATATCTTGTAAAAATTACAGTCAAGAAATTAATCATGAGAAAAAAGGATATCTTTGTCAATACCCTGTTGAAGAGATATATCATCACTCATCATCATCGTCATCATCATCATGTCGCGTTGCTAGCACGGATCTCCCTGACCCTCTCTCGCCACCTGTCACCATCGTCCATCGCTCCCGAGAGGTTTTCAAGGCTATATCATGTACAGAGCTGTTGTATATAGGTCCTAGCTGGTTTAATGCCATACAAACACTTGTGACTCCTATAATGTCATATCCTGTCAATATATATATATATATATATATATATATATATATATATATATATATATTATGAGAGTGTTGGTTGTCACTAAATCACTTTGTGGGTATGTGTCGAACCAGATGCAATATGATATGGAGAGTGCTCAATATGTAGGCTAGAGCTACTACACACACAGAAATAAAATAATGTAACGAATTATTAAGATACACTCGAATTCATTTCTGCTTTCTCAAAGCGCTGCGTTCGTAGCCTGGCTTAACCTCATAAAAACATGCATCCATACGTAACTATAACACATACATGCATACGCACACACCCACATACACTCACACACTTACAACCACACATAAACGAAATCCCAACGGTTTTTGTCTGTATTTTTTTCGTATTTTTCGATTTTCAATTCATTCCATCTTCTTAACTGCCTGATGATTGTTGTTTTGCAAAAAGCTTCATGAAACCCAGGGTCGCAGTCTATATTCCAAGAATTGAATATATATATATATCTAATATTTATTTATTTATTAAAAAGGGGGAATGCAATGGAAAAAAAGTAGAGGAAAGGAGAAATGTTATATACATACTGACGCAATAATAAAGGACGAGCGAAGCCTTCTTTAAAAACATTTACCTCTCACTTTATTTGTAACGTTCGAAAAGGGTTACTCAAGGTTTGTGTGTGAGAGGGAGTTGGAGTCCGAACAGAACTGCAACATATTGACCCCCCATTCTTATGGCCATCAGCGTTATGCCTTTCTCGTTCTCCAGGGCTGCTCAACCGGAGGCCCAGAAGCCCACTCTGCTGGCTTTCTCTACCACATCTTATCAGCAATTTCACTGGACCCCAACTCATCAGAGCCCCAAGGGCCTCTTCGACCTGGTGTGGCTTTCCCTACCACAACCATCTCTAACTCCAACTCTAACTGTCTGACTTCTATCTTGACTGAGTTATATATTAGTTCAACGCCTACTCAATCGCCCACTCAATCTTTGGAATAGCATGTTTGATTGTCATCAAGCGGAAATAACTGTCATGCAGTTCAGAGGTCACTCTCTTCCGGTGCATCAGTCTATGAGTGTATCATGGGCTTTTTACCTTGTCCCATTTCATCAGCCAAATCCGCGCACGCGATCTCTTTCGATTACTGGCCATTGCAATGTGTCACTTCCTTCCGGTGTATCACCTTGGAAAGGCAAGTTTGGCCGGGTTGAAGGTCAAAATACAACAGAAAGGGGGAGGGAAAAAGCACTAAGAGAGGGGTAGTAGTAGAGATGAACAGATGGTCAGAGACTGATCCCATTCAATCCCAACAGACAGTCCCTAAACCTATATGTCTTCCTTGCGATTAATATATATATATATATATATATATATATAAATGTTTTCAAGCATTGCTACCTAATACTAATAATTGTATTTATTATTAACCTTTTGTTTGTACACATTAAATGCTTTCAAGTATTGCTATTTAACACAAAAAATTCTATTCAATTATAATCCTTTGTTTGTACACTTTTTAAATGCTTTCAAGTATAACTATCTCTGTGCAATTCATTCTCAGCCTCTACCTCCTTGCACCTTTAAATTAAAATAAGATTGGGTACTTGTTTTCCACCAGGCCATTGGTCTAATGAGTAGAGTGTTCGGCAATAGTCCGGGAGACTGGGGTTCAATCTCAGGTCGAGTCATACCAAAGCCTCAAAAAATGTTACTCGAAGCCGCCTTGCTTAGCACTCAGCACTATAATTTGAAGATCAAGGGTAAAATGGAGCAATCCTGGGGAAAGAAGTAGTCTTTCACTGGAGTCTAAGTGGCTGCAAATTTCCTCAGGTTTCCCGGACTTTTCTCAGTATTTGAGCTGAGTTTGACAATACTGTTATCTGGATGGTCTCAATTCATCCTCTGATTTCGATTCCTTCCAAGCTTTTAGAGACTATTCCAAGTGCACTAACAACAATTGGTACCACTGTCATGCTCATGTTCAAGAGTTTTTAGTTCTTTGGCTCCACGTATTTTTTTTCACTTTCTTTTATTCTCATTCAGTTTTCTTCCATGATGGCAAAATCCACAAGATGACAAGTTCTTTTGTTGTCAAGCAACATTACGTCTAGCCTTTATTATTATTATTATTATTATTATTATTATTATTATTATTATTATTATTATCTATTACTCATTAGGGTTTTTAATATCAGCCTAAGCTGATGGTCTTTCACCGGAGATTGAGTGACAGCAAGTCTCCTCAAGTCTCCAGGACTCTTCTCAGTATTCTGGCCATTTTCAAAAATGCTGTTGTTTGGATGGTCTCCACTCGGCCGCCAAATTACAAATCTTCCAGGCCCTTTAATAATCCTTTAGTTACCTTTAGTTATTGTCACCTTCATGTTCCATAGTTTTTTCAATTTTCAAGCAAGGTCGAGATACTTATCTCTCTTTTCACATTCTTTCAGTTTTATTCTATGGTCAGCCGGGACAGCAAAGTCGACAATTTTGCAGATTTTCTTTTCTTTTTTTTTTTTTTTTTTTGTTGTTGATTATTATAAGGTCTGGTCTTCTGGTTGAGATTAGGTGATCCGTTTGTATATCAAAGTCCCATAGGAGTTTGTGCGTGTCATTTTCTAGGACAGGTGATGGGTTGTGCATATACCATTTGTTAGCATGGTCAAATTTAAATTTCTTGCACATTTCCCAGTGGATCACCTTGCCCACCCAGTCGTGTCTAGCCTTGTACTCCTTCTGTGCCAATTTGCTGCATTTGCTTACTATGTGATTGATGGTTTCATCTCTGTCACCGCATAGTCTACATTTGCTATTTTGTTGCGTCTTATCTATCCTCGCTTTGGTATGATTGGTTCTTATGGCGCTGTTTTGTACTGCCATTAGGAAAGATTCTGTTTCTCTCTTAAAGTTTCCTTTTCGTAGCCATGTCCAGGTTTTGTCGTGTCAGATGTTTATTATTATTATTATTATTATTATTAATTTTCAACTTCTTAGAAGTTTTCACCTAGTCTTTACCCCAGACCAAATTTATTATACGCATTCTATGCATTTCTTCTTCTTCTTCTTCTTATTATTATTATTATTATTATTATTATTATTATTACAATTTGAAAATGAATTGTTCATTTCTTAGAAGCTTATTTTTATTTGTTTTTTTTTTTCCTTTTAGTTCATTTTTTTCTTTTTGTTATCATTCAGTTCTTCTCCACCCTCTACGAACTTTTTCTCGTCTTTGTCCCTCCTCCCCATTCTTCCTTTGTTTTGTTCTGTTCCGCCTTCTTCCTCTCTTTTCGAAATCATCGATATTTGATCCACTTTTAGTCTGACTCAAATTGATCCACTTCTAATCTGAATCACATTTTCATTGCCCAATTTTGCCTTTGAATACTTTCTTCAATGTAAAAAGCATTTCAAAGAAAACAATTACATAAGTAAGGAGGCAGCTAACATCATTTACATCGAGAAAATATGATTTTTTTTTTTACCAGACCTCATATTTGGTTGGTTAGTTGGTTAGTGTTTTATGGCGTATTATTCATTGTTGGTTATTTACTGGCAAAATCCTGTTTATATATATATATATATATATACCTTTAAGAAAAAGAAAAACAAAAACTGGTCACATTAGGATTAAAAATTTATTTCCATACAGTTATAGGTATTGATATGAATCAATAACACCAAAAATAACAGGCCTTTTTCAGATCTAATGGATAAAATAATTACAGTCAGATGGAAATAAATTTATAATCCTAATGTCACCGGGTTTTGTTTTTCTTCAAGGAATTATTGCTCAGTTACATAGAGCTCTTTACCAGGAAAATTTAAATGTTCATAGTTGAATGATTTTTTGTCCGGACGGAATTATTCCCGACTCCGGTTTAACTGGACTGAATGATACACACACATACACACATATATATATATATATATATATATACTCCCCTACCCCCGTAAGGTTGAGTTATCTGGTGAAGAAGTAATCGTGTTGCCATTAGCGTTTATTGCAAGCCTCTTCATATATGAATTGAGGTCTCGGTAGCCGTTGAACGGATGTATGTAAACAATAGTAATTGTGATTAATAACCGTTTAAAAGTTACTTAGCAGCTAATGGCTTCTCGTGGCTGAATGGTTAGAAGCTTGGCTTGGCGTTTGAGTTAACCGGGTTTCGATACCAGCTTCGGGAAGCTAATGTCTAGCCACACTGATGCATCCTGATAGAACGAAACAGATCTGTCTGTGGATGACTATATATATATATATATATATAGGAAGAAAATGGAAAAACAAAGTAATCTAAATGTGATGAATTTATTATGATGTAAAGTAAACATTGAAATGTTTCGGTTTTAATGAACCTTCATCAGGACTTTAAGATGGTGAAAAATCTTGCTAGATTAATGACGGATGTTTTTATTCAGATAACAGGAAAAGAGAACGTCCTGTATTTGACGGCATATACGACACACAGGTGTGTAAGATGCACGCCAATTTCAACAGGGCAAATCAAGAAAAAACAAAAAACAAAGTACAAATATTAAACATGAAGAAATTAAAATATTATCAATGCTAACACTTTTAATCTGCATAATAACCTTTTAAACAATAACAATAGATATATGAAAGTTTCGTTAATCTCTAAGCTAATAGGAGTTACCAGATTGCTAATTTCAGTTTACTATAAAGAATTCTAAACCTACATATGATATATAAGACGTAGGGAAATCTTTAAAGATATTTTTAGAAAAAAAGTGCGTCTTGTATGCCGTCAGATATGGTATATTTCGTTTACGCTTATTTCGTTTCTTTCAAAAATAGGAATCACTGTCCGCAGTTTGAAAGTTACCTCAAATCGTCTTCAGACCACGGCGCAATATGCATGGATTTGGTCGAAAGCGAGAAGTTTTCAGCATGAAGGAAATACACGCGGAATCACCTTTCCCGTCTGATTACGTAAGAAGTGATTACTGTAAACGCGTCATAACATCAACCGCCGAAAGTAAACGCGTTTTTTTTTTTTTTTTTTTTTTTTTTAATAAAAAACTGCACTCTGAAAATGAAGATTAACGTCCAATGTAGTCTCTGCTCTTAACTGATCTGGCATACATATATATATATATATATATATATATATATATATATATATAATTCTCTAAATACCCTGTCCGGTGGCAAAAGCTGCTTGGTAGCGCCAGGAGTGGCAGTACCGCCTTGAGCTACCGAAACTGTGTTATCACCCCTGGTTGGCGGCTGATGAGGACATGGTGTTGCACGTGCTTTCACACGTTGTATGATGAAAAATATATATATATATACAAAGAAAGATTCATAACCGTTTAATCAGCATTCTTTTTTTTAAAAAAAACAATCACGCAATTGGCACTGGCATTGACATTTAAAATGTAAATTTCTAAGAGATACTACAGATAGAAAAATGATAAATTAATCGTCTGATCGTTTTTTTTTTGCGAAAAGTGGAAGGAAGCTTTGCATTGTATGGCATACAGGTATCTGTTGATAATTAGTCAAAACTCCAGTTGCCCTATTACATTCACTTTCAGACTAATGCCCCTGGGAAAGGTGGGAACTCTAATATCCCCTCACCTCTGAGTTAAATTGTAATGCTATGTCCTTCTACAAAGCCGGCTTTGGGATTAAATAATTCTCAAAAGTTGATATGACATTAAAACAAAGAAACCAAACCTAATTGATCACCCTTCTTCAAACTGAATAGGACCATCATTGCTTAACTTTCTCCATTCCTTTTTATTGCTATTTATTAAACTTTGTATAATCTGGCATAAAGATTTCAGGTTACAAGCAGATCCTATTATTTTTGAATTGTCACTCATCTCAGAACTAAACAGACTCATCATTGCTTAACCTTCTCCATTGCTTTTTATTGCTATTTATTAAGTATTGTATAACACAGGTCTAAGGTTACGAAATGTACCTACCGTTTTTGAGTTATCACTCATCTCAGAACTAAACAGGCTCGTCTTTGCTTAATCTTCTTCCTTCCTTTTTATTGCTATTTATTAAATATTGTATAACACCGCTCTTAGGTTACAAACTATACCTATTGTTTTTTAGTTGTCACTCATCTCAGAACTGAAGACTCTCATCATTGCTTAACTTCTTGCTTTCTTGTTTCTAAGTGGTTTCGTATCTAAGCAGGATCATTGATGCCCAATCTTAATGATCAAATGGGAACTCATAAGGTTCCTTGTATGATGCGTTGATAAAAAGCAAACATAATATATTATTCATTATTCTAATGTAGAAATCACAGCCTATTTAGATTGCCCTGTTGGCTGGGGCTGTTGAATACACCAACTGCATCTCTGCAGAGGGCTAAGAACCCCACCAACGAGTGTCCAGCATTTGACACTAAACAATCTAATGGTGAAGTTCAAGTAACTTGGGGAAATGTAGAACACCCTTCATTGGCATTGCTCCCAGGTTCACTCTAGTAGCATCTGATAAGGTCCTATCCATAGGTCATATAGAACTAAACTGTGAACGTTTGCTAAACAGAATTGCTTGAAATAGAACTGTTTTATAGAACTAAACTGTGTTCTTAAGCTAAACTGAGTTATTTGAAATAGAAATGTATTTGACATTGAAAGTGTGTACTTACGCTAAACTGAATTGTCTGAAATAGAATTTTTTTGACATTCAACTCTTTGTAAACAAAAACTATACCTATACTAAAATAAATTGTTTAGGATTTAATTTGGCGTTAAATGATCCGAAAAGGGTTGATGTGCTGTAAAACAAAACAACCAACCAACCAACCAACCAACCAACCAATTTGGCTGTTTAGAATGACTCAATACAAAGCATTAAACAAGATCTAATGTATCATACACAAGAGAGTTACAAATCTCAGGATGAAATTCTTAAATGCACCATTACCTATATTGGTCTAAAATCTATAGCTAAACAATGGTCATTTTCAAGATGTTTTCTATTGTTTATCTTCCCTGGGGATATCAGAAGAGAGAATGGCGTCTTGCTCAGATAATTTATCATTGATATTAAGTATCAAGAAAAGTGAATAGAGTCATCCATTTTCATCTTGCAAATACCAATATTAGTCAAAGGAGTCTTTCATATTATCGATGATCTTTTTTAGTCATTTTATCAATACAGATAATAAAAACAAGTAAAATTAGCGACCGTAGTCGAGGGCGACCAGAAGGCTCTCTTTTCAAAAGCTTCTACACTGCGGTGTAGGGGAGGTCGCTACTCCTTTCCCTGGATTGCTTCACTTTGCCCTTGATATGTACCTTATATTGCTGAATGTTAAGTAAGTAGGTATCAAGTACCAATTTTAAAGTCTTTGGAATGACGCGACCGAGGATTGAAACCAGGTCTCCCGGACCATTGGCAAACCCTTAATTCACTAAACAACAGAATAATAATTTGGACCTTGTATTTACAAGTCAGAGTCAAAATATTTGCAGTATTTTTGTACATGTTTGTTTGTGACATTGGTATAATGGTTAGAGTGTTCGCCAATGGCCTGGAAGACCTGGGTTCATTCCTCGGTTGAGTCATACCAAAGCCTCAAAAAATGTTACTTGATGCCTCCTTGCTTAACACTCAGCATTATAAAGTATGGATGAAGGATAAAGTAGAGCAATCCAGGGAAAAGAGTTGCGCCTTCCTCTATACCTTGGTGTAGTAGCTATCAAAAAGGGTGCCTTCGGGTCACCCTCGACTAAGGGAGACAACTTTACTTACTTTACTTGTTTGCAACATGACATATCACTCAACCTAAAAAGGTGGTGTCCTCATGGTGTAATGGTTAAAGCCATGGACTGTGGAATCGTAATAAGCGGGTTCGATCTCGAGTCAAGATATTATGTTCACTTTCAGACTAATATCCTTGGGAAAGGTATGCAGCCCCTTATCATCCTAGCTATAGGTTAAATTGTACCACTACTGTTCTTCAAAAAGGATCGCTTTGGCATTAAATAACCTACGAAGATTGATATGCCAGTAAAAAAAAACAAAAAAAAAAAAACAATCAACCGAAACAGTTCAAGCCATGGTAGGTACACAGTATGGTTGGTTGTATCATGGTAATTTGACCACTGGTACAGTGTGCATTGTTTCATTCCACGTGTGATTTGAAAGCCACATAGATGTATATATAATGGCGATTAATTCAGGAACTCATTCTTTACAAGGGGGTTGATTTGGTTTTATAGTATATCAACCATTGTATGTTTATTAATGCCAAATCTAGTTTATAAATATATTTTAGATATATATGAGTTGTAAACTTAGGTCAACAAAGATAAATGGTTCAAATTATTGCCATGTGTTGTAACTTAACAAAAGATTACTGAATGAGTAATAACCAAAAACGGAATTTGGAAATGAAATGGAAATTTTTATAATATTGACAAAATACAATACTCGCCGGTGGCGTGAAGAAGGGAAGCACTGCTGATGGTGACTATTTAGCATTTTTTTTTTTTTTTGTTCTCCATACACCACCGGACAAGTGCGGCTCAAGGCCTTAATTAAAGTCGATCCAGACGCAGGGCAAGAGCTCACACGCGTCCGGCAAAAGCTAAAAATATTTTAGGCCCCGTCAGCATTCCCCCAAAAGGATCGCCTCAGAGGCCAGGAAATAAAAAAATCAACAAAACGAGCATATTTTTCACCCCATACTATAGTGTCCAACAAAATAATGTGGAAGGGGGATACCCATTAATGTTCATAGGTAGGGTATTTAACAGGATGAGAAATGGGGCATACCCATTAACGTTCATAGGAAGGGTATATAACAGTATGAGGAATGGGACATACCCATTACGGTCATAGGTAGGGTATATAACAGTATGAGGAATGGGACATACCCATTACGGTCATAGGTAGGGTATATAACAGTATGAGGAATGGGATATACCCATTACCGTTCATAGGTAGGGTATATAACCGTATGAGGAATGGGACACACCCATTAAAGATCATAGGTAGGGTATATAACAGTATTTATCACCAACAATTCACTCACACATCAGTCATTTGTTTACATACACTTCGATAATCAAACTGTTCTTTTTCTTATAATTTAATTTAGCAAAAGTTATTTATTTGCACTTAGTTGAAATGTCAAACAGTTTTATTTGACCCTATCAGTTGCCCGTGGTGTAATGGTTATCGTTGCAGGATATGGACACGGCGACATGAGTTCAAATCCTGGAACTGACTGATTGCATTTCACATAGCACTAATACCCTTGGGAAAGGTATGAATCCAAATATTCTCCCTCCAGCTATGGGTAAATAGTAGGGTAGACTAGGTTCTTCAGCCTTGGTAAGGCAACTAGTCTAGAAGGAAAACTCTGAATTCAAACCTGTTAAACTCCGCTTAAAAATTGACCTTGTGTCATATCCTGCCCGAGCGGAGGGGTTGGTAAATATGATCACGTGCTACCATTATGGACCAGAGTAGACCTGGAAGCGATAGCAATGAAGGGGTACTCCAGAATCCCCAAAGTCCAGCATTATGAGAGCCTCACCATCAGGTTGAATTAGTTTCCTCTTCAGAGATGCAGTTGGTGTATTCTACAGCTCTAATTGACTGGACTTTAATCTTTGTGAGTTCAAACTCAGCCATGATATTCAGAAAGCAACCAAAAACATTTGTTGAGCCAAAGGTGAAGGTGTAATTGATCATAGTATAGTTGGTTAAAGTGGTTAAAGAAATTCCACATTTTATAATAAGAGCTAATGGACACGGCGACACGAGTAGGACGAGACTGATCGCATTTCACATAGCACTAATACCCTTGGGAAAGGTATTAATCCAATTATTCTCCCTCCAGCTATGGGTAAATAGTAGGACACACTATGTTCTTCGGCCTCGGTGAGGCAGCTAATCTATGGGAAGGAAAACTCTGAATTCAAACCTGTTAAACTTCGCTTGAAAATTGACCTTGCGTCATATCCTGCCCAAGCGGAAGGGTTTGGTAAATATGTATAATAAAAGCTTCCATGGTCAGGCAAGGTCAGGTAGGCCTAAAAGTGTGAATTCTAAGGTTGTGCTCAAAGGCAAAGAGACAAATCCAATACAGAACACTGCTCAGTATCTCACAGTTCAGTGAGTTTGGTCACCGTCAAGACCTTGCCAAAAGTACCCAGAGTCGTAGAATTGTGCCTCTTGTTATCAAAATATTATAAATCTTTTCGCTAACCCAATTATTTACTACGAGTCAATAGAAGAACAGTTTATGAGGAAGAAATTAGTCAATGAATTAAAGAGAAAAAAATGAATAGGAATTGGTTTGGTTTCTTTTTTTAATGGCATATCAATCTTTTCAGATTATTTTCGACCAAAAGCGGCGTGTCCTCGAGGTGTAATGGTTAAAAAGTTGGACTGAGGAATCATAGTAAGCGAGTTCTAACTCCAGTTATGCTATTACGTTCATGTTCATACAAATATCCTCGGGAAAGGCATGAACCTCCTTATCCTCCAAGCTATGGGTTAAATAGTACCACTATTATCCTTCTAGAGGGATGGATTTGGCATTAAATAACCCAAGAAGGTTGATATTCCATTAAACAACGAACAACCATTTAGGCCCAGGTATAGTGATATGATCAAAAATAGTAAATCAACCTTTGTGGATTATCTAATGCTGAAGCATAAATAGAGATTAGAGAGAAACAGAAAATCGATCTTTGTGGATTATCTGCCATAAATAGTAACTAGATAAAAAAGGCATATCAACCTTTGTGGATTATTTAATGCCATGCCATGAATAGTAATTAGATTAAAAAGGCATATCAACCTTTGTGGATTATTTAATGCCATGCCATAAATAGTACTTAGATAAAAAAAAAAGGCATATCAACCTTTGTGGATTATTCAATGCCATGACGTAAATAGTAACTAAATAAAAAAAGGCATATCAACCTTTGTGGATTATTTAATGCCATGCCATATATAATGAATAGATAAAAAAGGCATATCAACCTTTGCGGATTATTCAATGCCATGACATAAATAATGAATAGATAAAAAAAAGGCATATCAACCTTTGTGGATTATTTAATACCATGCCATATATAGTGAATAGATAAATAGGCATATCAACATTTGTGGATTATTCAATGCCATGACATAAATAGTGATTAGATAAAAAAAGCATATCAACCTTTGTGGATTATTTAATACCATGCCATATATAGTGAATAGATAAAAACGGCATATCAACCTTTGTGGATTATTTAATGCCATGCCATATATAGTGAATAGATAAAAACGGCATATCAACCTTTGTGGATTATTTAATACCATACCATATATAGTGAATAGATAAAAACGGCATATCAACCTTTGTGGATTATTTAATGCCATGCCATATATAGTGAATAGAGAAAGAGGCATATCAACCTTGCTGGATTATTTAATGCCAAAGCATAGTGATGTGATAAAAATGACATATCAACTTTTGTGGATTATTCAATGCCAAGGTATAGATAATGATTAAATAAATATGAAATATCAACCTTTGTGGATTATTTACTGTCAAAATGGAGAGATAAGATAAAAAAAATGGCATATTGACCTTTGTGTATTTATTAATGCCATGGCATAAATTTAGAAATATTAAAAAAATTACATATCAAATTTCTGGATTATTTAATGATAAAACACGAATAAAAAGTTGGTGACTGTACACAGGTGTGACGTGAGGGCTCCCTTTCCGATAGCTACTACACCAAGGTGTAGGGAAAGTCGCTACTCCATTCCGTGGATTGCACCTCTCTATCCATGATCCTTACCTTATAGTGCTGAGCGCTAAGCAAAGAGGCATCAAGTACCATTTTTTGGGTCTTTGGTATGACTGGACCTGGGATAAAACCCTGGTCTCCCAGACCATTGACGAACACTCTACTCATTAGGCCAATGGCCTGGTAAAACATCAATCGTGATCAGATAAACATGTGATATCCATGTTTCTGAATTATTTAATGCCAAATCATAGTGATATAATAAAAATGGCATATCAAGCTTTGTGGATGATCTAATGCCAAAACATAAAAACATAGGATAAAAATTGCTTATCAACGTTTGTGGATTATTTATGCCATGTCATAAAAGTCATACGATAAAAATGACAAATCAAGCTTTGTGGATTATCTAATGCCAAAGTATACATAAAAAGTTAAGTTGGTGACCTTTGATGAGGGTGAGCCGAAGGCTCCCTTTATAATAGCTACTACACCGAGGTGTAGCGGAGGGCGCTACTCATTTCCCTAGACTGCTCCACTTTACCCTTGATCCACTCCTTATAATGCTAAGTGTTAAGCAAAGCAGCATCAAGTACCATTTTTGGAGTCTTTGGTATGACTTGACCAGGGATTGAACCTCGATTTCCTGGACAAATGAGGAACACTGTACTCATTAGACCATGATAAGAATGGCACATTGACCGTTTAATGCCAAAACATAGTGATATAATTAATAATGGCATATTAACATTTCTGGATGATTTAATGCCATGGCATATACAGTCTTATAATAAAATGGCATATTAACCCTTTGTGGTTAATTTAATTATAAGGCTTAAATAGTGATAGGATAAATATGGCTTTTCAAAATTTGTGGATTATTAAATGCCATAGCATAAGTTGCAATATGATAAAATAGTATATCAATTTTTGTGGATTATTCAGTACGTTGGTTGTTTGGGTTTTATGGTATATCAACCTTTGTAGGTTATTTAATGCCAAATCCATTTTTATTCAAATAATCAGTTCTATTTCAAACAATTCAGTTTAAGATGAGTGAACAGTTTGATTGTCAAAAAAATTTCTATTTCTAGCTATTCAGTTTAGACAAACAATTCTAATTCAAACAATTCACTTTATTATTAGTATAGATTTTGTTTACACACAGTTAAATGTCAAAATAGTTCTATATTAAACCATTCAGTTTAGCGTAAGTACAGATTCAATGTCAAAAACAGTTCCATTTCAAACAATTCAGTTTAGCATAAGTATGCAAGTTAGTTCTATTTAACCCATAGATAGGGCCCTATCAAGTGCTACCATTCGGGGCCAGAGTGGACTTGGGAGCAATGGCAATGAAGAGGTGCTCACCATTCCCCAAAGCACCAGCATCACTGGAACCTCACCATCAGGTTGTTTAGTGTCAAAACAGGACACTCATTAATGGGGGGGGTCTTAATCAGTTGGTGTATTCTACAGCCCTAGCCGACTGGGCAATGCACAGGGTTAATATCAAAACAGTTTTATTTCAGATAATTCAGTTTAGCATAAGTTCACAGTTTAGATATCAAAACAGTTCTATTTCGAGCAATTCATTTTTGCATAAGTATGTAGTTTAAATGTCAAAACAGCTCTATTTTAAACATAGCATAGATATGCAGTTTAAATGCAAAACACAGTAAACTCAAACGACTGTTTACTTCTATTTAACCCATAGATAGAACCCTTATCAGGTGCTACCACTCCAGAGCGATGATATTAAAGGGATTCTCTGCATTCCTAAAAGCTCCAGCATCGCTGGAACCTCACCATCAGATTGTTTAGTGTCATATCCAGGACACTCGTTGTGGGGAGGTCTTACCCCACTGCAGAGAAGCACTCGGTTTATTCCGACTGGACCAAATAATACTATTTACCTCAGATCTTGGAGGATAAGGTGGTTCAATATCTTTCCCAAGGGTATTAGTCCAAAAGTGAGTGTAACAGCGTTATCTTAGTAAGAACTCTTTTATTTTGAGGCAGCAGCCCTTCATTTAAACTATTACACTATAAGGACTCCCTCCTGAATCGCAGTAACAAATAGTACCCACAGATATCTAGCTTCTTATAAATTTTCTGTTTTTTTTTTTCATCTTAATGAATAAATTAACGAATGAATTCATAAAGAAAACTGGGGAAAAATTATTTATACACATTTAAAAGATATTAAAAATTTTTAAGGTCATTAAAAACTAATTTAAAAAATAGATTAAAAAACTTTAATTCTTTAAAAATTGAATAAAAAATTAAATTAAAAAATATATGTACCCTCTTTGAATTCAATATTATCGTATGAAAATTTTTTGGAAATAATTTTATCATCTTCCTCATGATGAATGACTGCTGATAACATGGATTTCCTTGACTCTCTCTCACTATCCGTCCCTATCAGCCATGGCTCTTTGTTATGTAGAAGGCACACAATGCTAAATCTAAGTTTTAACTGGTCAGCCAATACTGGTATGTCCATGTGTAGGAGTTCATGGAAGAGTGTCTTTTAGGAGGTGGTCCTTATTTCTCCAGCAATGCACAAAAGCTCTTGATTTCTTACTTGGATGTAAGATGGGAAGTAAGTGGCCATAAAACTGCTGTTTTGTGAGATGCCATTTCTAGGATTCATTTGAAATAGCATGCAAATTTCTTGTGTAGTTTCTTTCTGGCAATTTGGTAGATTATCATAATTGATTTATAATTTCTCACTTCTTCAGAAAAAACAAATAATTAGTATGTAATTAGAATAGGATATGTTTAATGTTCAATTTATTTTCATCGGTTAATGAACAAAAATCAAAAATTTTATTTTAATTTGATTATTAGATAATATTTGGAAGATTATGATTATAATCTATAAAATATCACTTGATTTTTGTTAAGAAAAAAAGGCCCAAAGTTAATGTTTGCTTGTTTAACGATTATCAAATATTCTTTCTTTCTTTCTTTCTTTCTTTCTTTCTTTCTATATCATTTATTTCTCGTTCAACAATTTTGGGTTATTTCATGCCAAATAATCTGTACACATATTAAATATATATGATTTGGTTTGGTTGGTTTTTATGGGCATATCAGCGACTGTGTGTTATTTAATGCCAAATAATCTGTACACATATTAAATATATATGATTTGGTCTGGTTGTTTTTTTTTATAGCATATCAGCTATTGTGTGTTATTTAATGTTAAATCATCTTTACACATATATATTAAATATATATGATTTGGTTTGGTTAATGTTTATGGCATATCAACGATTGTGTGTTATTTAATGTTAAATCATCTTTACACATATTAAATATATATGATTTGTTTTGGTTGGTTTTTATGGCATATCAACGATTGTGTGTTATTTAATGTTAAATCATCTTTACACATATATATTAAATATATATGATTTGTTTTGGTTGGTTTTTATGGCATATCAACTATTGTGTGTTATTTAATGTTAAATCATCTTTACACATATATATTAAATATATATGATTTAGTTTGGTTGGGATTGATGGCATAGCAACGATTGTGTGTTATTTAATGTTAAATCATCTTTACACATATATATTAAATATATATGAATGGGTTTGGTTGTGTTTTATGGCATAGATACGATTGTGTGTTATTTAATGTTAAATCATCTTTACACATATATATTAAAGGTATATGATTTGGTTTGGTAGGGATTGATGGCATAGCAACGATTGTGTGTTATTTAATGTTAAATCATCTTTACACATATATATTAAATATATATGATTTGGTTTGGTTGGTTTTTATGGCATATCAACCATTGTGTGTTTTTTAATGTTAAATCATCTTTACACATATATATTAAATATATATGAGTGGTTTTCGTTGGTTTTTATGGCATAGCAACGATTGTGTGTTATTTAATGTTAAATCATGTTTACACATATATATTAAATATATATGATTCAGTTTGGTTGTGTTTTATGGCATATCAATCGTTGTAGGTTATTTAATGTTAAATCCTCTTTATACATATATATTGAATATATATGATTCGGTTTGGTTGGGTTTTATGGCATGTCAACGATTGTCTGTTATTTAATGTTAAATCATCTTTACACATATATATTAAATATATATGAGTGGGTTTGGTTGGTTTTTATGGCATATCAACGATTGTGTGTTATTTAATGTTAAATCATCTTTACACATATATATTAAATATATATGATTCGGTTTGGTTGTGTTTTATGGCATATCAACGATTGTGTGTTATTTAATGTTAAATCATCTTTACACATATATATTAAATATATATGATTCGGTTTGGTTGTGTTTTATGGCATATCAACGATTGTGTGTTATTTAATGTTAAATCATCTTCATACTTATATATCAAATATATATGATTCGGTTTGGTTGGGTTTTATGGCATGTCAACGATTGTGTGTTATTTAATGCTAATTCATCTTTATATATCTATATCAAATATATGATTTGTAAACACATTTTCTTGATAATTTTTTTAAACAAGTGTGAGTTCTTTTTTTGTTTGCACACAGTTAAATGGTTCCAAGTATTGCTACGTAACAGTCACGATTTATCATCTGTCATTTGTTTGCAGAGAGTTTGTTGGTGATTTCACTTTTAAATGAGGTAGAACTAAATTGTTTCAATTATTCCTATCTAAAACTAATAATTCTATTCAAAGTTAATCTTGCGCTGTTGGCTTGGACTGTAGAATATACTGACCGCTTCTCTGCAGAGAAGTAAAACTCTCCAACAAGTGTCCTGGATATGACTCTAAACAATCTGATGGTTAGTTTCCACTAATGGAAGAGCTTTGAGGAATGTGGAGTACCTCTTCTTTGGCATCACTCCCCGGGCAACTCTGACCAGGAGTGGTAGTACCTGATAGAATCTTATCTATGGGTCAAATAGAACTAAACTTTGTACTTATACTACACTGAATTGTTTGAAATAGAACTGTTTTTGACATTTAAACTGCATACCTATGCTCAACTGAATTATGCTAAAGTGAAGTGTTTGAAATTGAACAGTTTTTAGTGCTGAAACTGTACTCACATTGAACTGAATTGTTTAAAATAGAACTGTTTGGCGAAACTGATTAACTTGAAATTGAAATGTTTTTGACAATTAAACTGTATACTTATGCTCAGCTGAATTGTTTGAAATAGAACTGTTTATTTGTATAGAAATCGATTTGACATTGAATAACCAACAAATATTGATACGCCATAAAACCCAAAGAAATAAACAAACAATCAAAGTGAATCATTTGTTTTCAAACAGTGGAGTGGTTACAAATATTGCTATTTAACACTTATTATTAAATTGAACTCTATTCATTTATTTGCACACAGTCAAATGGTGCCAAGTATTGCTATGTTTTAGCAATATTTGATTAGTTTGGTTTGGTTTCGTGGGTTTTGTGGCATATCAACCTTTGTAGGTTATTTAACGCCAAATCCATTTTTATGTAAATAATCTGTTCTATTTAAAACAATTCAGTTTGGCATAAGTACACAGTTTAATTGTCAAAAACATTTCTATTTCAAACTATTCAAGCAGTTATATGTAACAATTCAGTTACGTGCAAATACAGTTTTAATGTCGAAAAACAGTTCTATTTCAAATAATTCAGTTAAGCATAAGCACGCAGTTTAAATGTAAGTACAGTTTAATTGTCAAAAACATTTCTATTTAAAGCTATTCAGTTTACTCAAACAATTCAGTTTAGTATAAGTATGCCGTTAGTTATATTTAACTCACAGATAAGGCCCTATCTGATGCTACCACTCCGGGCCAGAGTTGACCTGGGAGCAATGGCAATGAAAGGGTACTCCGCATTCCACAAAGCTCCAGCAATGCTGGAACTTCACCATCAGATTGTTTAGTGTTATATCCAGGACACTCGTTTGGTGGGGGGTCTTACCCCTCTACAAAGGTGCAGTCGGTGTATTCTACAGCCCCAGCCGACTGGGCAAGCAATATTTGAATTTAGAATTTAGACATACAGTTCAAGAGTTTATATATTGCTATTTATTATAATTCTATTCAACATTACTCATTCATTTGCACGCAATGAAATGGTTCCAAGTATTTCTATATATTACTAACAATTTAATTAAACATAAGTCATTTATTTACACATAGTTAAATGATCAAACAACTCAATGGCAAATAATTCAATTTAGCTGAAGTCATTTGCTTGGACACAGTTTAAATGTGAAACATTTCTTTTCAACTGATTGATAGGACCCTATCAGGTGCTACTAAACTGAGTCAGAGTGCGTCTGGAAGCAATAGCAATGAAGAAATACTCCACATTCCCCACAGCTCCAATATCATATTTACCCAACCTCTCTGTTCGGGCAGGATATGACACAAGATCAATTTTTTAAGCGAGGTTTAACAGGTTTGAATATAGAGTTTTCCTTCTCCTAGACTAGTTGCCTCACCAAGGCTGAAGAACCTAGTCAACCCTACTATTTACCCATAGCTGGAGGGAGAATGATTGGATTCATACCTTTCCCAAGGGTATTAGTGCTATGTGAAATGCAATCAGTCTCGTCCAGATTTTGAACTCGTGTCGACGTGACCATTTCCTGCGACGATAACAATTACATCACGGGCACCTCCAATATGGTAGTCTCACTATCAGATGGTTTAATGTCATACCAAGACTTTTGTTTAGGGGTTAGGTCCTAGCGCTTCTACAGCAATGCAGTCAGTGTATTCGACAACCCCTCCCTCCTGGGAGACAGTTGGGGAATTCTATGCACTGCTAATCAGATAGTCGCACATTTTTAAAAGATTTGGTATATTTTAGAAACTGTGATAAGAGTGCATTTGATAAATTTCTTCTGGCAGCTCTGGCATTTGGAAAAGTTGCCAAGACAAAAGTAGCAGATTTAGTATGTATGCAAATAATAATGAATTGTGCTTCAATAGAATTCAGCCCAGTTGGCTGCGACTGTGGAAAATGCCATCTGCATCTATGCAGAGCAGTGAGATGACCCCAACCGAAAGTCCTAAATATCACATAAAATCTAGTGGAGTGATAGTACCTGTTAGGGTCCCATCTCTCGGTCAAATCGAACTGTTTATACTTGAAAACATTTGACAAATGATTTATATTGAATTGAATAATTAATATCTGATAGCAATGCTTGAAACCATTTAACTGAGTGCAAATAGAACTATTACTGTCATTTAGCAATACTTGAAACTATTTAACTGAAGCTAATGCAACTATTGGTGTTAGATAACAATACTTGAAACCATTTCAATGGGGCAAATGCAACCATTAGTGGCTGATAGCAGAGCTTCAAAGGGTGGTGTCGTCATGGTGTAATGGTTAAAATGCTGGACAGAGGATTCATAGTCAGCGAGTTCAAATTCCAGTCACGCTATCACATTCACTTTCGGACAAATACCCTAGGGAAAAGGTATGAAGCCCCTTATCCTCCCAGCTATGGGTTAAATAGCATTACTGCTTTGGCATTAAATAACCCACGAAGGTTGATATGCCATTAAACAAAGAAAACAAACCAAAACTTGAAACTATTTCACTTTGACAAATGCAACTATTTCGGTTAAATAACACAATTTAAAACCATTTAACTGTTAGCAACTTGAACTATTAGCGTTTGATAGCAATTCTTGAAACTATTTTACTCTGGGCAAACAAATGAGCACTGGCTCGTCTAAAAATGCTACCTGTATATAATTTGTGAACAAATCATTTATATATATATAGTCATCCACAGACAGATCTGTTTCATTCTATCAGAACTCATCAGTGTGGCTAGACAGTAGCTACTATAGCTGGGATCGAAACCCGGTTTGACTCAAACGCCAAGTCGAAGCCTCTAACCATTCAGCCACGAACAGCTATTAGCTGCGAAGCAAATTTTAAACGGTTATGAATCACAATTAATATTGTTTACATACATCCGTTCAACGGCTGCCGAGACCTCAATTCAAATACGAAGAGGTTTGCAATGAACGCTAATGGCAATATATATATATATATATATATATATATATATATATATATATATATATATATATATCTGTGAGTGTGTGTATAAACAATATTAGGCATTAAATAACCTACACGATTTGAGATGCCATAAAATCCAACAAACCTTGATAAATAGAATAACAAAAAAGCATTTAACTATGCGCAAACAAATGAAATTTAATACTTTTGAAAATAATGTTACCTACAAATTTTTCACGTATAAACCATATATGTGGGTGGGTGTATGTGTGTGCGCACACGCGCACGTGCGTGTGTGTGTGAACAGGATTTGGCATTAAAAGACCTACAAGTGTTGATATGCCCTAAAATACCAGTCAACCAGCCAACCAACCAACCAGTCAGCTTTACTATCATGGCTATAGAAAATAGTGTTCATAAATATTGGAACAAGGACAAAGTCCACTTTTTTTATTTCAGGGGCCAGTAATGATTTTATCTGAGGTCTGGGGAGATCAAAGTAACTTACCTCTGGTCATTCTTTCTAAAATTAATCTGATGAATTAATTCTGAACAAAAGTCTAGAAGAAGGAAAAGAAAAAAAAATCCTTTAACAATCTTCAAGGGTCATTAAATAAACAAGGGAAGTTTTTTTTGACTAAGGAGGGACGTATTATATATATGAGGGTCATTCAATAAATATGGAGAATTCTTGTGATGGAAGAAAGGTCCTATTATATATATGAGGGTTATTCAATGTATAAAGGGGAAATCTTCTGACTTTGGAGGGATCTTTTATATATATGAGGGTTATTCAATATATAAAGCGGAAATTTTCTGACTTTGGAGGGATTTTTTTATATATATGAGGGTCATTCAATGTATAAGGGGAAATTTTCTTTTTTTAGCTATTTACTAAGCTTGGCATAGTCTGACTCACAGCACAAATTTTTAACTAACTACCTTACCTCAGTGGTCACCCGTCTTATAACTAAACAAGCATTTTTTTTTTGTTATTTACTTAGCTTTGCATAGTCTGGCACACATGACTCAGGTTACTTATAGTAGCTGCTGTTCATAAGTGGTTGCCCATCTTAGAACTGAACAGGTTCATTGTTGCTTAACTTCTTCCTTTCTTTTTCTCGTTATCTACTTAGCTTTGAATAGTCCGGCCAACAAGAGTCAGTTTTTTTACAGTTCTTGCTCCTCCTTAAGAACCACCCATTTCAGAATTGAACAGACTCATTGTTGCTTAACATAGATTTCAGGTTGCTTACAATATTTGTGACTGGTCCATTGGCCAAATGAGTAGAGTGTTGGCCAATGGTCTGGGAGACTGTGGTTCAATCCCATGTGGAGTCATACCAAAGACTCAAAAATGCTTCTTGAGGCCTCCTTGCTTAACACTCAGCAATATAACTTAAGGAACAAGGGTAAAGTGGAGCAATCATGAAACAATATTTTTTTGCCCTAAATGGTTCCCCATCTCAGAACTGAACAGGCTCATCATTGCTTAACATTGGACTCAGGTTGCTTACAATATTTTTTGGCCCTAAATGGTTCCCCATCTTAGAACTGAACAGGCTCATCATTGCTTAACACTAGATTCAGGTTTCTTTCAGTAACTGTTGCTTTCAAGTGGTTACCCATCTCAGAACTGAGCAGGCTCATTATTACTTAACACCGGACCCTTGTTGCTTACACTACTTGTTGGCCCTACGTTGTTCCCCATTTTAGAACTGAACAGGCTCATCATTTCTTAACCGGACTTAGGTTGCTTACAATACTTTTTGGCCCTAAGTGGTTTCCCATCTTAGAACTGAACAGGCTCTTTGTTGCTTAACTTTTACCCGTTCCTAAGTGGTCACTAAGTGAGTAAATTTAGAATTAATGTATTAATCTCCACTTTGTAATTAAGCTGAATCCCCTTAATTATGCGAAGGTGACACAGGCCTTGAATGGCTCCCCTAATTAAGGTTATTATCAGCATTAATTCTTATAATTATACCAACATTTATATAACGGAGCTGAATTTTAATGCATGCTCAAATCATTAGTGATGCATTTGCATTATACATGATATACCAGTTCTGCTTGTAACGGCTGCATTAATTCTAAACTATGTAAACCTGTTTTACCCTGATGTTTACGGCATTTCAATTGTAAAATCATCTACAATACATTTTAGGTTTGGTCATTTGGCTATTGGCTTTTATGGCATATCAACCCTAAATGGTTATTTAATGCAGGATCCCGTTTATCATATCATATTTAACAACCCCTCCGCTCGGGCAGGATATGATATAAGGTCAATTTTTAAGCGGAGTTTAACAGGTTTCAATTCAGAGTTTTTCTTCTCCGAGACTAGTTGCCTCACCAAGGCTGAAGAACCTAGTCTGCCCTACTATTTACCTATAGCTAGAGGGAGAATAATTGGATTCATACGTTTCCCAAGGGTATTAGTGCTATGTGAAATGTAATCAGTCTCGTCCAGGATTTGAACTCCTGTCGCCGTGTTCATTTCCTACGACGATGACCATTACACCACGGGCGCCTCCTGTTTATATGCATACAGATGCACAAGTACACACATACACACACTTGCCCACTTGCTGTAGAATATACTGACCACACCTCTGCAGAGGGGTAAGACCCCCCTACGGAGTGTCCTGGTTATGGAACTAAACAATCTGATGGTGAGGTTCCAGTAATGCTGGGGCTTTGGGGAATACGGAGAACACCTTCATTGCCATTGCTCCCAGGTCCACTCTAGCCCGGCGTGGTAGCACCTGATTGGGTCCTATCTACGGGTTAAATAGAACTAACAGCATACTTATGCCAAATGGAACTGTTTGACTAAACTGAATTGCTTGAAATAGAAATGTTTTTGACAATTAAACTGTCTATTTACATTTAAACTGCATGCTTATGTTAAACTGTTGTTTTTTTTAAATAGAATTTTTTTTGACATTGAAACTGTACTTACACTAAACTGGATTGTTTAGCATAGAACTGTTTTAACATTTAACTGTGTGTAAACAAAACCTGTACTTATACTAAACTGAATTAGCAGAATTAGAACTGCTTGACTAAACTGAATAGCTTGAAATAGATATGTTTTTGACAATTAAACTGTGTACTCATGCTTGACTGTATTGTTTGAAATTAAACTGATTATTTACACAAAATGGATTTGGCATTAAATAACCTAAAAAGGTTGATATGCCATAAAACTCAACCAACCAAACAACACACACGCACACAATATATATATTTATATAGAGATTTATATATATGTATGTGTGTGAGTGTGTATGCATATATATCATCATCATCATGATGTTGTGCTACTTGCATGGATTTCCCTGACTCTCTTTCTCTCTTTCTCACCATCTGTCTCTATCAACCATTGTTTCTGGCAGGTGTTCCAGGCTACATCCTGTATCTTTAAGGAGCTGTTGTAGATAAGCTCTAGCTGGTCGTCCAACACTTGTGCGTCGGTATGAAGGGATCACAAGGAGAACATTGCTTATGAGTTCATCCTTGCTGCTCCAGCAGTGTCCGGCATATCTAGTTCATCTAATTCGGATGGTTATCGGGATGAGCGGTAGGTGGCCGTACAGCTGCTGTTTTGTGGGATGTAGCTTCCAGGATTTGTTTGATGTAGTTTGTAGCCTTCTTGTGCAATTGCTATCCAGCTTTTTCTCTATACGCTTAATCAGCGTTCAAATGGTGCATTCATTCATATATACATGGGTTATTTAATGCCATATCCTCTTCATACATATATATCAAATATATATGACTTCTTTTGGGTGGGTTTTATGGGGTATCAACTCTTATGGGTTATTTAATGCCAAATCCTCTTCAGACATATATATTAAATATATATAACTTCTTTTGGGTGGGTTTTATGGCATATCAGCTCTTATGGGTTATTTAATGCCAAATCCTCTTCAGACATATATATATTAAATTGATTTGTAAACATTTTGTTAATAATTTTTAAACAAGCCTGTGCTCATTTTTTTTTTTTGCACTCAGTCAAATAGTTTCAAGTATTTTTATCCAACACTGATAATTCTATTCAGTTCTAAATTTCTGTGATGAAGATTTTTATCATTCAGGTTTTTTGGACTATTGTCTTAACCTTTGTTGTTATATTCACAGTGATTCGGCCGATATGTCCTTCAGCCTTCTTCAGGTGTTTCTGGTTGAAGTTGGGAGCCAATACAAAACTTTGAACAACATTCTTCATTTAATCCATAGGAGTTGCTTACTCTGTTTTTGTTAACCATGACTGGATACAAGTGTTAAGTATCCCTTTATTGTTACTCACCTGCAGTGAAGACTGAACCTGCAATATCCAGATTTTTGTCATTTTGAAGCATAGGGAACCAATGCCTATAACCGTTACGCTAAGTGACCTGCTGGAAACAATCAGTACCCAATTATGGTTTATGGAATCAGAGCAAGTGATGCCCACGGATTAAATAAAGGACATGGTTTGAAGTTCCATATAGGCTACCCAGTTCGATAAGAAACATCTGAAAAGGCTGGAGGACATATCGGCCGAATCACTATGAATATAACAATAAAGGTAAAGACAATAGTCCAAAACCCCTGAATGATAAATTTTATTCTATTTGATTTGCAGAAAGTGAAGTGGTTACAAATATTGTTATTTAGCACAAATTATTCAATTCAAGATTATTCATTCATTTGCACACAGTCAAATGTTTCCCTCTATTATCATGTATTACTAATAATTCAATTTAAGTACAGTGTTAAACGGCTTCAAGTATTGCTATTTAACACTAATAATTCTATGCAACATTACTTATTTATTTGCACACTGTTAAATGGTTCCAAGTGGCCCAGTTGGTAAAGTGTTCGCCAATGGTCCGGAAGATCTGATTTCTATTCCAGGTCTAGTCATACCTCCTTGCTTAAAACTCAGCAATATAAGGTATGTATCAAGGGTAAAGTGGAGCAATCCAGGGAAAAGAGAGCGCCTACCCCTCCACCTCGGTGTTGTAGCTTTTGAAAAGGGAGCCTTCTGGTGGCCATCGACTACAGTCACCAACAACTTTACTGCTATATATTACTAACAATTTATTTAGTCATCAGCCATTTGTTTACACACAGTTATATGGTCAAACAGTTTTATTGTAAACAATTCAATTTATCATAAGTCATTTGTTTGCACATAGTTTAAATGTCAAACAGTTCTATTTGACCCATAGATAGTATCCTATTTGGAGGCAATGAAGGCGTACTTTACATTCCCCAAATGTCTAGAACTGAAATCTCAACATCTGATTGTTTAGTGTCATATTTAGGACCCTCGTTGGGAGGGGTCATACACTTCTGCAGTGATGCAGTCGGTGTAATTTACAGCCCCAGCCGACTGGGCTAAAAAGCATATTGAACACTGAAACATGTTTAAATGAAATTAGGTAAAAAAAAAGTAATTAATGAATTAAAAATTGTGTACTTGGAGAGATTTTGGATTCTGTCGCGTTGTAGCGGATTGCGAATAGATATTTAGCTATCAGGATTTACTTTTGGGATACCTCTAAACTAGAATTACTTTTATATTAAACAGAGTTAGATATATGGTCGCCGCTTACAGTTGTCTTAATATAAGAAAATAAGTATTTATAAAAGAAGAAAAATGCAAACTATAATAATGCGAATTATAAGGCTTTTGACTTATTGGCCTGGGGGTATAGTGTTCAGCAATAGTCCGGGAGACCTGAGTTCAATCACAGGTAACGTCATATCAAAGACTCAAAAAATGGTACTTGATACTTTCTGGCTTAACACTCAGCAATATAAGTAACGTATCAAGGGTAAAGTGGAGCAATCCAGAGAAAGGAGTAGACACATACATTCATTTACGTAGATATAAGTAAAGTTGGCGACCGTAGTCGAGGGTGAACAGAAGGCTCCTTTTTGAATAGCTACTACACCGGGATGCAGAGGAAGGCGCTACTCCTTTCCCTGGATTGCTCCACTTACCCTTGATACGCACCTTATATTGCTGATTGTTAAGCAAGCAGGTATCAAGTGCCATTTTAAAAGTCTTTAGTATGACGCGAACTGGGGTTGAACCCAGGTTTCATGGACCATTGGCGAAAACTCTACCTGCTAGGCCAATGTGGCGGTGCACTAGTAGACACACATACACATATATCATCATCATCATTATGTCATGCTGGTAGCACGGATATCCCTGACCCTCTCTTGCCACTTTTCCCTATCGTTCGTCACCTCAGGCAGGTCTTCCGGACAGCATCCCGTATCCTCACATAGTTGCTGAATGTATGTTCGTGCTGGTCGTCCTGCTTTTGCACAGCCATGTGTGGGGGGTCCATAAGAGTACATCACTTATGAGTTCATCCCTGCTTCTCCAGCAGTGTCCCGCATGTCTGGTTCGTCTAACTTGAATAGTTTTCGTGATAGGAGGCAGGTGGCCGTACAGTTGGCGTCTTGTGGGGTGCTGTCGCCAGGACCTATTCAAGATTGCTCGCAGCATTCTTGTGCAATTGCCGTCTAGCTTCTTCTCCAGCCGTTTTGTTCAGCGTCGCATCAACCGAAAAGGACATCGACACGAGGTTAACGAAGGCATGGACAGCTATCAATAGGCTATCGATTATATGGAAATCAGACCTAACCGATAAAATGAAACGCAGCTTCTTCCAGGCAGCGGTCACATCGATACTGCTATATGGATGCACTACATGGACTCTAACAAAATACACATATATACACACTAGTTATACACACATATAAACGTTAGTCATACATATATACACATATACTTATATATATACGCTAGTCATACGCACATATACACGCATATACATATATACACGCCAATCAAACATATTAGCAGGCGAGGGGAGATATTCAGAGTTGAAGAGGGTAAATAGATCGTTTGTACGTAACATTTTTAACAAGCCCGAGCGGATTTGTTCGCATAGAATTAAATAATCTCAAATATCGCAATCTAACACTAATAGTTTTATTTGCACACAGTTTTCGAGTATTGCTATGTGACACAAACAATTTAATTTAACTGCTATTTGTTTATACTGTTAAATGATCAAACAGTTCTATTTGATCCATAGATTGGACCTTAACAGATACTACCACTCAAGGTACGAGTGGACGTGGGAGTAATTGAAATAAAAGGTTACTCCATATTCTCCAAAACACCAAGACTGGAGTATCACAGTCCGATGGTTTAGTGTCATATCCAGGACACCATGCCGTTAGAATTAATCAATTAATGGCTGGCTTCGACATCAAATAACCCACTGAGTGTTGACGTGACGTAAGACCAACCAACCAACCAACCAACCAACCAACCAACATCCATTTATCCTAATCTCACACACACACACATATATATACACGCTGATCGCATTTATACATACATTCTTATCTTACACACATAAGCTCTAACCTCTTACGCATATAGATATTAATCAGAAACATATAGATACTAACCACACACACACACAGATATATATTGATAACCCGCTGAGTGTTGACGTGACGTAAGAACCAACCAACCAACCCCCATTTATCCTAATCACACACACACATATACAAGCTGATCGCATATATGCATACATATTTATCGTACACACATGCGCGCTAACCTCTTACGCATATACGTATGAATCAGAAACACATATATCCTAACCACACACACACACATACACACACACACACAAACATATATATATATACATATATATCACATTAATTCTTTTTTTCTCTTGTCGGTTGGGTCTAGCTGATAACCATGGTTAATCACCGATATCTAGAAACAAGATATAATAAGTTATTTGAAAGAGAGAGTGTAAATATTTCTGTAAGCTCATAGGGTTGGAGGGTGAAGAGAGACCGTCAGTGTTAAAGTGACTACAGTGGGTGGGTATTTAAGTCCACATAGAAAGAAGCCCAGTCGCGTATCAAGTTCAAAATGCACTGAACAATGGAGACTTCCACTCCCTACAGATATCCACTTGTTAATCTCAATCGACAAGATAAGATCATTAGATTTAAAAAAAATTTTTTTTTAAAAGAACCTTGGCTATTCGTGGTTGGGTAGAATAATAAACAAGCGTAGACATGTCCAGCTGGCGTTTGAGAGGGTAACTATATTAATTAAAACAAGACATCTTGATTGTTTTTAGATGTCGTTGAGGATTTCCTGGATGAGAGTTGACATCAATTAAAAACCAGATACAGTAAACACATCACTTAGCGCCGAGTTTAGACAAAACATCAAATGATAAACGACTTAACATCAATATTTAAAGTGCAAAGTACAACAAACCACCAACCCCCGGCTGAATTAAAACAGGACCAGATTCTTTTTATAAGTCACCAAATGGCGTCCGACCGTCCGTCAGTCCATACAACTAAGGCTCTGTTGTTTCCGGTTCGATTTCACACAAACATTCATTTATAGTTTAGGTCATCCTCGCAAAGAGTTTAAAAATTAGAGAGAGATCTCCCACTCCCTCTGTTTAGCTCTTACTGTTCCTCTCGCTATGCATAGAGATATCTAGCTCAGCCTGTTCAATCGACAAGATCTCTCCCACTTCCTCCGTGTAGGTTTTACGGTTCCTCACAATATAGAAAGAAATCTAGCTCACAATGCTCAATTGATAGGATCTCTCCAACTCTCTCTCTCTCTTTCTCTCTCTGTCTCTGTCTCTGTCTCTCTCTCTCTCTTTGCGTCTTACAGTTCCTTTCAAATTAGAGATATCCTGTTCACAATGCTCAATCGACAAGATTTCTCCCATTCCCTCTCTCTCTCTTTCCCCCTCTCTCTCTCTCTCTCTCTCTCACTCTCTCTTTACGTCATACTTTTTTATATATATATATATATATGTTGAGAGAGAGAGTGAGAGAGAGAGAGAGAGATTTCAGACTGATCAATCGACAGGAACTCTCCCACTGCCTCTCTTTAGGTCTTACTCTTCCTCACAATATAGAAAAAGATCAGGATATCTCCGACTCTCTCTCTCTCTCTCTCTCTCTCTCTCTCTGATAACAAGGTAATCCAAGTAGAAGGAGAAATTTATTAAGAAACGAAGACGACACTGTAGCGTTTCGGTTCTAATGAACCATCATCAGGACTGTGTGAGATGATATTAATGATGTTAAATCCACGATGGATGTTTGAAAAATACAAAATCCTAGAGGAAAACAAATGCTGATTTTCTGATTAAGCAGTCAAATTTTTCTCGATATATAGATATCTTGAACCAAGTAGTATTCTTTAAACATTCATCGTTGATTTAACATCACTAATATCAGCCCTCACAGTCTTGATGGTGGTTCATTAGAACTGAAACGCTATCGTGTCGACTTTGTTTCTCAATAAATCTCTCCTTCAGCTTGGATTACCTTGTTATCAATTTTTTCTCTAAATGTAACCATTAAACATGTGTACCTGTTGGCATTTCATTATATATATAACCATTGTAACATATAGAATACCATATATATATATATATATATATATATATATATATATATATATATATATATATATAACCATTATGCCAGATCTATAAACCCCTAACTTATATAAAAGCTGGCAACCGTAGTCGAGGGCAACACGAAGATTTCCCTTTCAATAGCTACGACAGCGAGGTGTAAGGGAGATTGCTACTCCATTCCCTGGACTGCTTCATTTTAACCCGTGATCCATACCTTATAATACTAGGTGTTAAGCAAGGCAGCAACAAGTATAATTTTGGAGTCTTTTGGAATGAACTCCGGTCTGTCAGGCCATTGGCGAATGCTCTAACCATTATACCAACCCATTATACCATGTACATAATCAATATACTGTGTATAACACCATTATAGCATATATATCTTAGTATGATTGATATACAGAATTATTTCTTTTTAGAAAATATTATCAATAAAAACATCACTGTTTTGATATAATCAGTAAACCCCCCACACAAAAAAAAACCTGGGGATCCCAAAGGAGAATAAAACTCCTCACCACTACCAGCTGGACAGATGAAAGACTAATGACCCAATCAAAAGAATGAAAGAGTTAACACAGCTTTGGTAAACTATTAAAAAAATTGCGTCATTTAAAAAAGACAAGACCAAGTATTGCCCAGTATATACTGTAGTATATACCGACTTCACCTCTGCACAGGGGTAAGACTCCTTCCCTCAATAAGTGTCATGGATATGATACTAAACAATCTGATGGTGAGGTTCCAGTAATGCTTGAGTTTTGGGGAATGCAGAGTACCCCTTCATTGCTATCGCTCCCGGGTCTACTCTGAACCGGAGCGGTGGCTCCTCGTACGGTGTTATCTATAGAACTAAACTCCGTACTTAATCTCAACTGATCTACTTGAAATAGAACAGTTTTGACATTTAATTATGCGTAAACAAAATCTATACTTATACTAAACTGAATAGTTTGAATCAGAACTGTAAGACGAAACCAAGTAGTTGAAAATAGAAATGTTTTGACTATTAAGCAGTGTACTTATGCTGATATGAATTGTTTGAAATGGCACTGTTTTTGACATTAAAACTGTTCTTACGCTAAACTGGGTTGTTTAAGGTCGAGGTGATTATTTGTGAAAAGATGGATTTGGCATTAAATGACCTACAAAGGTTGATATGCCATAAAACACAAACAACCAATCAAGGCTAAGCAGTATTAAATCTTTGGATTTAATTATAACTTATCACCAGAAAAATTGTCAAAAACAAATCTATTTGACCTATAGATGGTGTCCTAAAAGCTTCTTGAATTCCATGTCTAAGTGCACCTGGGAGTAATGGCAATGAAAAAGTGACCACACACTCCTCAGAGCACCAGTTGGAATCTTATCATCAAATGCAGTTTAGTGTCGTACCAAGGTCAGCCTCGGCTAAGAATGCATTCAACATATTGAACGCCTCTACATCAAGTGTGAATTAGATATATCAATGGCCCAGTCAGCTGGAGTTGCAGAATACATCGACTGCGTCTCTGCAGAGGGGTAAGACTCCCCCTAATGTGATTTCCAGTCGACTAGGGCTGCAGAATACACCGACTGCATTTCTGCAGAGGGGTAAGACACCCCCAATATGTGGCCCAGTCGGCTGGGGCTGCCAAATACACTGACTGCACCTCTGCTGAGGAGTAAAACTCCCCAAACAAGTGTCCTGGATATGACACTAAGCAATCAGATGGTGAGGCTCCATTAATGCTGGAGCTTTGGGGAATGCTGAGTACCTCTTTTTTGCCATTGCTCCCAGGTCCACTCTGACACAAAGTGGTAGCACCTGATAGGGTCCTATATATAAATCAAATAGAAATAAACTGTGTACTTAAGCTAAGCTGAATTGCTTGAAAAGAATTTTTTAAAAAATTTAACAGTGTATAAACAAGAAACTGTACTTATGCTAAGCTGAATTGTTTGAAATAGAACTGTTTATTTGTATAACAATCGATTTAGCAGTAAATAACCTACAAAGGTTGATATGCTATAAAACCAAACCAAACCAGGGCATTTAATGAGAGTTCAACTTTTTAATCTTCTTAATTAATTTTGAACAAGATTTGAGAAGGAAGAAGAAAATAGCTTTTTTCCTTTTTTTTTAACAATCTTATACCATTATTTAAAAAATCTAAAGAAATGCAGCATAAAAAAATTTGTATCATTATCTATGATAATGATAATAAAAATTCTCTGAGATTTTGAGGTACAAACAGATCACCTAATCTCGGCCAGACGACCAGACCAAGTGATAGAGAACAATAACAAAAAAAGAGAAATTGCCAAATTGTGGATTTTGGCGTCCTAGCAGACCACATAATATAATTAAACGAAAGCTAAAAGAGAGATGAATATGTTGATCTTTCTTGAGAACTAAAAAACAATGGAACATGAAGGTGACGGTGATACCAGTAGTAATTTGAATAATCGGAACAATTCCGAGAGGATTGGTAAAGGGACTAAAAGACTTGGAAATAAGAAGACAAGTGGAGACCAATCCGACTATAGCATTAATAAGATTGCCCAGAATACTGAGAAGAGTCCTGGAAACTTGGGGAGAGTTGCTGTTACTCATGTAACTAATGAAAAACCATTAGTTAACGCTGGTGTGAAAATTTCTCAAAGGAGTATAATCACAAACTCCAGTGGGACTTTGATATACAAACGGATCACCTAATCTCGGCCTGAAGACCAGATCTTATAATAATCAACAAAAAAAAAAAAAAAGAAAATCTACAAAATTGTCGACTTTGCTGTCCTGGCTGACCACAGAATAAAACTGAAAGAATGTGAAAAGAGAGATGAGTACCTCAACCTTGCTAGAGAACTGAAAAAACTATGGAATATGAAGATGACAATTATACCAATTGTGATTGGTGCTTCTGGCACGATAACTAAAGGATTATTAAAGGGCCTGGAAGATTTAGAAGTTGGCGACTGAGAAGAGTCCTGGAGATTTGAGGAGAATTGCTGTCACTTAAACTCCAGTGAAAGACCATCAGCTAATGCTGATGTAAAAAAAACTCTAATGAATAATAATAATAATAATAATAATAATAATAATAATAATAATAATATCACCCAAGCCACAGCATTGTTAAGATTAGCAAAAATACTGAGAAGTGTCCTGGAGACCAGAGGAGACTTGCTGTCACTCAATCTCCAGCGAAAGACCATCAAAAATGCTAGTGTGACAAACATGCAATAATAACAATAATAATAATAATAATAATGGCGAGGAAACAGAAATAGAAAGAAAAACAACTGTGCAGATATCTTTTTAGGCTTTGTTTCGGCGTTGAGATAAGCTTAGATTCTATGTCGTTACTTTTTTTTTTTTTGCTTTCTCATATTGGGCTGATTTTTAATGAAAGGTTGCGGGAATAATTGAGCTAATCATGAAAATATAGATTTATCGCATTTTTTCCCCAAATATTTGATTAGCTAGACTAAAAAAAAACTTTTTAAAATTATTCTATATTTTGCTTCTGCAACATATATATATATATCAACAAAAAACAAAATTTGATATTAAATTATCGACAAGTGTTATTACATCGTTAAACCAAATAAACTAAAGTTATCAAACAGAACTGTTAGGAGTGTACTAGTTTATGAGCAACCCTGAATTTGTCTGTCCGTCAGTCTATTTGTCTTTCGAGTCTATTCTTATGTTTAAATGTTTGTATATAAGTATCTATCAATCTAGTGAGTTAGCAAACTAGCTAGCTAGCTAGCAATCTTATAGACACAGTCTTTTCATATCCTACAATGCTGATGCGAGCAAGAAGAAAACCTAGAGTTAATTCAACAAATACAACTTTCTTTCGTACGATGGAAAAGCATACTTACCGTTTCTTGGCAGCATGAAGAATGTATGTCTTAGGAATTTTCTGTTGTTTCTACTAAAACAAACATACAAAATTCCTAAATCATTTAGGTCAGGTAATCTTTTCACCTGCCGACGAAAAAAAGGTTGGAATGTTTTATGACATCATTTGAATGTCACCGGATGGTATTATTCGAAGCTGGAACAATTTATTGTATCGAGCAAACAGCCTAGTCGCCAGGAGGGGGCTGTTGTAGAATACACCGATAGCATCTCTGCAGTGGGGTAAGACTCCCCCCACCCCCAACGATTGTCCTGGATAAGACAAAACTATCTGATGGTGAGGCTCCAATAATGCTGGAGCTTTGAGGAATGTGAAGTACGCCATCATTGATATCGCTCCCAGGTCCACTCTGACTCGGAGTGGAAGCTCCTGAAAGGGTTTTTTCAATTTGTCAAATAGAATTGTTTGACATTTAAACTGTGTGAAAACAGATGACTAACGCTGAACTAAATTGTTTGAAATAGAAATGTTTGATCATTTAACCGTGTAAACAAATGACTAACGTTTAATTGGATTGCAATACTTGGAACCATTCTACTTAGTTGACTAATGTTTACAATCATATATATATATATATATATATATATATATATATATATATACCGGATTTGGCATTAAGTAACCAACAAAGTTTGATATACCTTGTATAAACAGTAGTTGGCTTTAAATAATGACAATGGTTGATATGCAATAAAATCCATCCAAACCAAATCATTTCTATTGAATATATATGTATAAATAGTATTTAGCATTAAATAACCAACAATGGTTGATATGCCATAAAACCCAAGCAAACCAAATCATTTCTACTGGATATATATGAATAAATAGTATTTAGCATTAGATAACCAACAATGGTTGATATGCCATAAAACCAAACCCATCCAAACCAAATCATTTCTATTGAATATATATGTGTAAATAGTATTTAGCATTAAATAACCAACAATGGTTAATATGCCATAAAACCAAACCAAACCAAATCGCATATATTTGATAGATACGTATAAAGGGGATTTGGCATTGGTTGATATGCCATAAACCCAACCAAACAAAATCATACATATCTGATATATATATATATATATATATATATATATATATATATATATATATATATATATATATATATATATAGTATTTGGTATTATATAACCGACATTAGTAGATATGCCATAAAACCAGACCAAACCAAATCATTTACATTCAATATACAGGGGTTGGACAAAATAATGGAAACGCTTCTAATTTTAGTATCATAATTTTGAAACTGCAATAAACCCATCAAACGTTTGTTTTTGTTTTTTTCATTCATTAATACTTTTTCTAATCTTATTTTTCTGAAATTGTTTTTTTTACATATATCATCAGAAAAAATTATCGAAACTCATTAAAATGGCAAAGCTCTCAGACTTTAGTAGATGTCTCATTATTGGTGCTCGTATGGCAGGCAGTATTGAAACAAAAACTGCTGAATTACTTGGTGAAGCAAGTAGTACAGTCTCGAAACTAATGACAGCATTTGAGAAAGAAGGAAAAACCTCCTCACTGAAGCAAAACTCCGGAAGTAAGCGAAAACTGTCTGAGAGGGACCGTCAGTCTCTTACGCAGATTGTTAGGAAGGATCACAAGAATACAAGCTCCGAAAATTACAGCAGAACTTTATGACCATCTTGAGAACCCAGTTTCCTCAAAAACTGTAAGAAGGGAGCTGCACAAAGCCGAATTTCACGGGAAGGCTGCAATAAAAAAAAATGTTAAGATAAATTTATTTGAAATTTCTAGGTGTTTCTATTATCTAATCCAACATCTGTATACGTATGAACATGATTTGGCATAAAATAACCGACAATGTTTAATATGCCATGAAATAAATTTAAACTAAATCGGTTCTATAAACCAGGAGGAAAATGCAAATTCTTTCTGTTCAACCAACCATTTTTCTTTCTTGAATCCTGTGGGTACAATTAATTAAGATTTATTATGTTGATGTTCTACTTGATGATGATGATAATTCCTTGATTTTGTCAGCGACTGTGTAAATGTCTCTATATTTGTTTTGGGATTGGTTCTTAAGTGCAAATCTGTGCCTTTATGGAATCATGATTTCAATCTTAGTAGTATCTGTGCATCATCTAATTCTTTTGTTCTTTTCTATATATATATATATATATATATATATATATATATATATATATATATATATATATATGCTACTGTGTTCATATTAATATCAGTCTCTTATTCTATCTATCTATCTATCTATCTATCTATCTATCTATCTCACAGTTCATATCTATCTATCTATCTATCTATCCTACTCTGTTCATATCAATATCAATCTTATCCTATATATGTATATATATATATATATATCCAACTCTTTCCATATCAATATCAATCTTATCCTATGTATGTATGTATGTTTGCATCTATCTATCTATCTATCTATCCCAGTCTATTCATATCAATCTCAGAAAATCCTGCCTTTGTGTGAAAGTATTCCTTTGTCTTTCTATGGAGAAACGGTAGATTTTAGTGAATCGGAAAATATGATGATAAAATTAAGTAGAAAAGTGGATAAATCTAACACTTACAACGGGTTTAGTGGATATATTTGGGTTTTTTATTAACAGAAGAACTTCATTATAAAGAACGAAATAATACCTTAAAACCCGTTGTAAGTGTTCGATTTATCCACTTTTCCACTTATTTTTACAATCCATCAATCTCTGTGGATCAACCTATTTATGAATTTATACATGTAGGTGTGTATATATCTGTATGAGTTCATATATATTATATTCGGATCTATCTATCTATCTATCTATCTATCTATCTATCTCCGCATACACACATCTATCTATCTATCTATTTATGCATGTGCATGCATTCATGTTTCTTATTCGGATCTATCTATCTATCCTAGTATTTTCAGATCAATCTTAGTCTGAGCCTATCTATATATGCATGTATTTACCAACCTCTCAGCACAAACAGGATGTGGCACAAGGTCAGTTTTTAAGCGGATTTTCATTGGTTTGAACTTCTTCATAGTCTGTTCTTCCTTTTATTTGGAGATGGAGGGAGAATAAATGCCTTCAAACCTTTCCCAAATGTATTAGCGCTATGTGAAATTTAAACAGCTTCGTCCAAGATTTGATCTCGGTTCGCCGTATCCATTTCCAATGATGATAATCATTACACGACGGGCACCGACCTATCTATTTATCTATCTATCTCAATATAATCCTGTCGATCTTTCTGTCACAATCTGTTCAATATCAATCTCAGTCTAATCTTATGAAAATATAATTTATGTGTTTCGATGCTGCTACTAACACAGAAACTTAGAGACAAATCCTTTGGCCACTGGTTGCCATTAAGAGAACTTGTCAAGACTCATATCTGAACATGAGAGGATCAATGGAATTTATACTGTCAGCATGCTTTGATGACGATGATGATGATGAGTATGTTTGCTTTAATGATGATGATGATTATCGGTATCTTTGCTTTGATGATGATGATTATGGGTATCTTTGCTTTGATAATGATGATGATGGGTATCTTTGCTTTAATGATGATGATGAGTATCTTTGCTTTGATGATGATGATGAATTTGTACTGTCAGAATGATTTGATGATGATGATGATGATGAATATCTTTGCTTTAATGATGATGATGATGATGAGTATCTTTGATTTAATGATGATGATGATGAGTATGTCTGCTTTAATGATGATGATGATCATGGGTATCTTTGCTTTAATGATGATGATGATGATGAATTTGTACTGTCAGCATGATTTGATGATGATGATGAGTATCTTTGCTTTAATGATGATGATGATGATGATGAGTATCTTTGATTTAATGATGATGATGATGATGATGAGTATGTTTGCTTTAATGATGATGATGATTATGGGTATCTTTGCTTTAGGAAAAAATTAACTTTACATAAAAGGATGGTTGGGTATGTACTTATTTATGAGAAATACAGTAAATAATGCCTAATAATATCCTTCTCTCTTTCATTTTAATACTATAAAATCCATCACTCCTGTTGGGTCTTCTAAACTGCATCCAGTGTCCGTATATAGCTAATGGAAGTTCTTGCGAGTCGTCCCACATATCCGAAAACATCATTTACGCTTTGCTCTCGGGGAACTCAGTGGCTGTCAGTACGACTTCATGAGGATTTTGCTTTTGAAGAAAACTTTTTGATCAAGGGTGTACTTATTTATGAACTATACTGTACCTGTCTGTCTGTCTGTCTGTCTTTACGCTTCATTCCTATCAGCGTATTTACTCACCTCCTTTGCAAGAGGTAGGGTGCGACACAAAGTCAATTTATAAGTGGAGTAAAGCTGGTTTAAATGTAGAGTTTTCTTTCTCCCTGGTTAGTTGCCTAACTAAGGCTAGATAACCCTGTCTATCCGATAATTTACCCAAGTATGAGGGCAAAGTAAAATGCGAATAACCACATCAGGATTTAAACTCAGTTCTCCGATTCCACTTCCCATGATATTTAGGCTAACCATAGTTCAATATAATTACCCAACCCCTCTACCATGAGCAGGGTGTGACATAGGGTTATTTTTTGAGGGAAGTAAAGCTTGTTTGTATGTACAAGGTACATACGATAAGTTTCCAGACTTTTTTTGTATGGGCATTTAAAATTGTTGTAGACTCTTGAAAATTCACTATGTTATTGCTATACATCTTATGAGATGACTGACCAATTTTTATGATCTCACAATTCAAATGAACAGCTACAGCAGCAATTGGAATACACCCTACTAAAACCTGATTGTCACAGCTGGTAAATTTCAAAAATGCGATCTGACACTTTAGGAGAACGATATGCAATAAAATTGTGTTTTAAACTTGGAAAAAACGCCACAGAAACGTATGGGATGCTTCAAACTGCTTTTCGACCATCTTGCATGAATAGAGCATCAGTTTTTGAGTGGAATAAGAGATTCAAGTAAGGCAGGGAGTCTGTGAGGGATGATGAGATGTGTGGCAGGAGTACGGAAGTCGATACACCAGAGTTGATGGGCCTAAGGGTTAGGGTTACTATGTTGAAGTTTTAAGGGAGTTCAGCAAGAGATTCCGTCGAAAGAGGCCAGCACTCTTCAAATCGGCTCAGTGGCATTTCCACCAGGAATGCACCAGTCCACAACTCCATCCTTGTCACAGACTATTTGACCAATATGGGTATCAAGACAGTTCCTCACCGTCCCTATAGTCCAGGCCTTGCTACCTGTGACTTTTTCTTATTCCCTAAGCTCAGAGGCTGTCGTTATGAGACAATTGAGTAGATGAAAGAGGCTGTGACGAAGGTCATGACACGCTCACACCAGAAGACTTCCATGGGGGTCTCGTAGAAGTTGTTTAAACGGTACAACAAGTGCATTGTAGCCGGAGGAGATTACTTCGAATGGGAGTAGAGTTTCATGTGTGCACTATCAATAAAAGTGCCTAAACCAAAAAAAGTCTGGAAACTTATCATATGCACCTCATATGTATGTATACAGGGTGAGAATCCCTGTCGTGCAGTGGTTAACGTGGTGGTCAGTTACATTGTAGCAAGTGAGTTCGAACTCCAGTCGCGCGTTATTATTTCACTTTCGAAATAACACCCTTGGGAAAGCTATAAACTCTCTCATTTCCGCCCCTCAACTACAGGTTAAATAATACCACTGTTGTCTTTCGGTCAGGATTTCTTTGGCATTCAATAACCCACGAACGTTATATGCTATTAAACAAAGACACCTAAACAGAAAGGGTAGTAGTTATGGTCAAGGGGAGCTTCAAATGATGACACGGCTCTGAAATTAGTGATAAGAAATATATTGAAAGAATATAGTACATACAAAAACGATAGCTGGGGGAAACCCCTCCTCAGCTTAACACAATCATAAACATTGACGTTGGCGACGGCTCCGAGACTGCTCGCAAGAGAGCTTAGCCGGTATATGTCACATGAGGGCGAATCCATCTGTTGGGGATACATCCCAACAGTAGTCCCTAGGGAATTGTGGCTTACGTACTGGACAGCGACATTTTATGAAGCAAGTTCAAACCCCAGTCGCGTTATGTCCTTCAGTTTCGGATTCATACTCTTTAGGAAAATTATCAACCTTCTTATTCACCAGTTTGGGGTTAAATAATACCGCTAAAATTCCTCTACAAGGGCGATCTAGGCTTTGAATAACCCACAAATGTTGATATTCCATTAAACAACAAAGCCAAAACTGTAACATATGTATCTTTATTCACGACTGCTATGAATATTTTTCTGAATTAATGTAAATCTAAAAATATTCTTATTTATTAATTCTTGTTTTCTGTGATTTAAAGTTCATTATTGGGTATGTTGATGATGTGGTCTTTTCTTCCAATATTTTCTTTTTTGCTGTTAGGGCATCGATAGCTTACTTTACGTCACGATTTATTCCCTTCTTAGTGTAATATAATGGCCGAGGGATTTCGTTTTATGCCTTCGTGTTTAGTTTGGCTGAGAACATTTCGGCTCAGTGCATGGGTTACTTAGGTACAACATTAACACGCGGAGCTGACGTGTCACTCAGAGATGTCACAATAGCCCATATGGGAAACGGGGCTAGCAAGTGCGAATGACGTCACGCACCGGAAGCGCGCGGAGGATTTTGGGATTTTGAAAAAGTCAGTTGAGTTGAGGACTGCTTTGGGAGAAAACGGTTGACTTTCGCTTGCTCGCAGTGGCCTTTGTGGCGGGTGCCACACGTGTTAGGGGGTGCAGATGAAAAAACCAGAATAGAAAGATTGTGTATCTCTCTCCTTATGTCAAAGAACCTTTAAACTCAAAGGTAATAAAAAGTTTCGTACCTGAGAAGTCGTAAGTGTTTTTCGTGTTTCGAGATTCCTATGCTCTACGTTATATATATATGAACATTATATGTCCATTTCGCATATCCGTAGCCGTATCTGGCAATGGTATATTAGATCATGACCCTGGAAATTTTTTTTCATAGGTCAATGTCTACCAAGTTCATAGGAATGCTTCCTCGGTGTCGTAAGAGTCCGTAGACTCTTGCTTTGTCAAAGATCTTAAATTCCGTCGGTACGAATTCCTTTGTGGCAGATCATCATCATCATCATCATGTCGCGCCGCCTGCGCGGATATCCCTGACCGTCTCTCGCCATTTCTCCCTATCATTCATCGCCTCCGGCAGGTCTTCAGGGTTACATCCCGTGTCCTCACATAGCTGCTGTATGTAAGTTCGTGCTGGTCGTCCCACTCTTGCACATCCATGTGTGGGGGTCCACAGGAGTACATCGCTTATGAGCTCGTCCTTGCTTCTCCAGCAGTGTCCTGCGTGTCTGGTTCGTCGAACTTGTATAGTTTTTGTGATGGGGGGCAAGTGTCCGTATAGTTGGAGTCTCGTGGGGTGTTGTCGCCAGGACTTGTTTAATACTGCTCTCAACATTCTTGTATAATTTCCGTCCAGCCTCCTCTCCAGCCGCTTCGTAAGCGTCCATGTGGTGCATCCATATAGCAGTATCGACACAACCGCTGCCTGGAAGAAACTGCGTTTCATTTTATCAGTTAGGTCCGACTTCCATATGATCGAGAGCCTATCGATAGCTGTCCATGCCTTCGTCAGTCGTGTGTTGATGTCTTTCTCGGTTGATGAGACGCTGCTTCCTTGGTAGGTGAATTTGTCGACTAGTTTCAGAGAGGCTCCGTCTAGTGTGGCAATGTTGCCCGTTTGGTTGTAACACATATATTCGGTTTTGTTTGCATTGACACGGAGGCCAATGCCAGCTGCGGCTCGTTCCAGACTATGCAGTAGTGTCTCTGCTTGATTAGGCGTATTCGCTAGTAACGCCAAGTCATCGGCGTAGTCGGCGTCCGTGATTGTTTTTGCGGGGTACCTTTTGCTTCTTCTCTTAGTCAGCTGGAAGCCATTTTCTCTGATTTTGTCGATCGAAGTCCTAAGCACATAGTCTAGACAGATGATAAAGAGGTACTGGGCTAGTGTGTCTCCTTGTAGTACTCCTGCAACTATGTCGAAGTATTCCGTGTCTCCATCTGGTGAACGTTGTGGCAGATAAAAGGTAAAAATAAACATATTCCTGAAAAAATAGATAAATATTCAAAGTACTAGAACACACCCATCGATAATAACGGTTGAATTTTATTTAATCTTAAAAATGGAGACTCTTTCACTTTCTCTTCCTTGTTGCTGTCAATGTAGATTCAAAAGATATATAGCCAAGCAGACCAACTCAAAAACTGAAAAAGCCGTTCTGTTGTGACGTCAGCATGCTTTCCCGATAATTTGTCTGCTTTCTTTTCCTTTCTCTCTCGATGTGGCGCTATTTGTTCCTTCTTTCTTTCTTTTTCACTTTGATTTTTTTTTTCTTTAAAGATTATTTTAAAAAAACGCCAGAGACCCCATTTTCTGTCTTTGCTTCTTCCTTCCTTTCTTTCTTTTAATTTCGTCATTCTTTTTCACTTAAATTTTTTCTTTCTTTAAAAGTTACAACAAAAACGGCAGATATGTCACCTTTCTTTCTTTCTTTCTTTTAGTTCTCAAGTCAGCCTGCTGTTAAAACTGCTGACTTATTTGCTTTCTTTTTGTTTCTCTTTCGATGTAGCAAGCTACAAATCATGATTCTTTCTTTCTTTCTTTCTTTCTTTCTTTCACTTCTTTCTTCAAAGATTATAACAAAAAACGCCAAAGGTCTCACCTTCCATTCTTTCTTTCTTTCTTTCTTTCTTTCTTTCTTTCTTTCTTTTTGTTCTCAAGTCAGCCTGCTGTTAAGACAACTGAGTTTTTTGCACTCTTTTCTTTCCTCTTTCGATGTAACAAGCTGCAAATCTCATAATTCGTTCTTTCTTTCTTTCTTTCTTTCTTTCTTTCTTTTTCTTTAATTTTTTCTTTCTTAAAAAAATTTTACAAAACACTTCAGAGATCTCATCTGCTGTTTTTTCTTTCTTTCTTTCTTTTATTTCGTCATTCATTTTCAATTAAATTTTTCTTTCTTTAAAGATTACAATAAAAACGGCAGATATCTCACTTTCCTTTCTTTCTTTCTTTCTTTCTTTCTTTCTTTCTTTCTTTCTCAAGTCAGCTTGCTGTTAAGTCTGCAGACTTTTCTTTTCTCTTTCGATGTAGCAAGCTACAAATCACATGATTTCTTTCTTTCTTTCTTTCTTTCTTTCTTTCTTTCTCTTTAATTTCTTCTTTCTTAAAAGAATATAACAAAACACTTCAGAGATCTCAACTTCTGTTCCTTCTTTCTTTCTTTCTTTCTTTCTTTCTTTCTTTCTTTCTTTCTTCAAGGATTATGACAACAAAAAAAAAGGTCAGAGATCTCAACTTCTGTTCTTTCTTTCTTTCTTTTATTTCGTCATTCATTTTTACTTAAATTTTTTCTTTCTTTAAAGATTACAATAAAAACGGCAGATATCTCACTTTACTTTCTTTCTTTCTTTCTTTCTTTCTTTCTTTCTTTTCGTTGCCAAGTCAGCTTGCTGTTAAGTCCGCAGACTTTTCTTTTCTCTTTCTATGTAGCAAGCTACAAATCACATGATTTTTTTCTTTCTTTCTTTCTTTCTTTCTTTCTTTCTCTTTAATTTCTTCTTTCTTAAAAGAATATAACAAAACACTTCAGAGATCTCAACTTCTGTTCCTTCTTTCTTTCTTTCTTTCTTTCTTTCTTTCTTTCTTTCTTCAAGGATTATGACAACAACAAAAAAAAAAACGTCAGAGATCTCAACTTCTGTTCTTTCTTTCTTTCTTTTATTTCGTCATTCATTTTCACTTTAAATTTTTCTTTCTTTAAAGATTACAAAAAAAAAAAACGGCAAATATCTCACTTTTCTTTCTTTCTTTCTTTCTTTCTTTCTTTCCTTTCGTTCTCAAGTCAGCCTGCTGTTAAGACTGCTGACTTTTCTTTTCTCTTTCGATTTAGCAAGCTACAAATCACATGATTCTTTCTTTCTTTCTTTCTTCAAGGATTATAACAAAAAACGTCAGAGATCTCACCTTCCGTTCTTTCTTTCTTTCTTTCTTTCTTTCTTAAATATGTGTACAGAAACTAGTTCAGTTTAGAAACAGAGAGAGAGAGAGAGAGAGAGAGAGAAAGAGAAATGTAAGAATAAAAAAACAGATTGAAAACACACGCAAAAAAATGAATGAATGGTGGCAAAATGGCCACGATCGTAAAAATAGACACAGCGATACCGGTTCAAATCCTGGAAAGGCTGTATGCCTTTCATATAGCACTAAAACCCTTATTGAAAGAATGAAACCAATTATTCTCCCTCCCGTTATGTGTAAATAGGACAGACTGGACTCTTTAAGCTCGTTATTGTAACCAGTCGAAGAGAAGGAAAAACACTGAATTCAAAGCTGCTAAACTCCGCCTAAAATTGACATTGTGTCACATCCTGCTCGTTAGCGGAGACAGATAAAAGATGAAGTCGTATATTCTTTTAGAAATGTGGTTTCAAAATCTTTCTTGCTCCATGTTCAGCTCAACTGACCTTACGCCTTTCTTGAGCGTTTCTAAAAATCATCTATTCATGCATATTTTGAGTAGGTGTTTTGAATCATCCACTTTATGCAAATATTCACTCAACCAGAAAAAGAGAAAAGGTCTGATAACATTTTTTCCAAATGCTGAAAAGTGCTTTAAACCTATGTTACATGCAACACAACAAACATTTTGTTAGTTTGGTTTGGTTGGTTGGGTTTTATGGCATATCAACCATTGTAGGTTATTTAATGCCAAATCCTCTTTATACATATATATGTATATGATTTTAAATGTATATGATTTTGTTTGGCTGGCTGCAATGGCATATCCACCATTATAGGTTATTTATTACCAAATCCTCTTTATACATATATATCAAATATATATGACTTGGTTTTGGTTGGGTTATATGGCACATCAACCATTGTAGGTTATTTAAGGCCAAATCCATTTTTTATGTAAATAATCAGTTCTATTTTTTTTTTTAAATCTTGTTTAGCATAAGTACACAGTTTAATTGTCAAAAACATTTCTATTTCAAACTATTCAAGCAGTTATATATAAAAATTCAGTTTAGTGTAAGTACTGTTTCAATGTCAAATATAGTTCAATTTAAAACTATTCAGTTTAGCAAAAGCACGCAGTTTAAATGTAAGTATAGTTTAATAGTAAAAAAAAACATTTCTATTTCGAGCTATTCAGTTAATCAAGCAATTCTACTTCAGCTAATTCAGGTTTAGTAAAAGTACAGATTTTGTTTACAGACAGTTACATGTCAGAACAGTTCTATGTTAAACAATTCAGTTTCTTATAAATACAGTTTCAATGTCAAAAACAGTTCTATTTGAAATAATTCAGTTTAGCACAAGCACGCAGTTCAAATGTAAGCACGGTTCAATTGTCAAAAATCATTTCTATTTCAAGATATTCAGTTTAGCATAAGTATGCCGTTAGTTCTATTTAACCCATAGAGAGGGTCCTATCAGGTGCTACCACGTCGGGCCAGAGTGGACCTGGGAGCAATGGCAATGAAGGAGTGCTCCGTATTCCCCAAGGCCCCAGCACTACTGGGACCTCACCATCAGACTGTTTATTGTCATAATCAGGACACTCGTTGGTGGGGTCTAACTCCTCTACAGAGAAGCAGTCGGGATATTCTACAGCCCCAGCCGACTGGGCAATACACACGTTTTGTTAGTGATGTAATTTGCTAGCGAAACGTTGGCTAGCATAAAAAAAAGGAAAAACAGAGATTAATTAAGGCACAGAGGTTTATGAAGAAACGCTTGGAACATTGCGCTATTAATTAGCCTAATGAGTAGAGTGTTTGCAAACGGTCCAGAAGACCGGGGTTCAATCCCATGTCTAATCATACTAAAGACTTAAAAAATGGTACTTGATGCCACCTTGTTTCCACTCAGTATTATAAGGTAAGGATCAAGCATAAAGGGAATGGAGAAGCACCCTCCACTACGTCCAATTGTGGAAGCTATTGAAAAAGGAGCCTTCGGGTCACCCTCGACTAAGGTCGCTAACTTTACTTGCAAATATATCTGAAGTGCTGTCATCTGAGAACTGAGCATAGTGCAGGACGGGATAATATAGTTCCAGACAAGTCGCAAGCTTCACACGCATCAGATGGAGCTGTGTATTTGTTGAGTGATATCCAAGAAACCAGAAACGGCTTATTAGAAAACCTCCATGACGATGAGATGACAAAACATCAACGATTCCAACCAGCACGGAGGGCAATGTTCTCATGAGAGGCCTAAATCCTTCAAAAAGAAATTCTGAAATAATCGATAAAAAAATTAACGAACGGATATTTTACTCATTACGAATGAAAATTTTATATACCACAATTAAAATATTATGATAGAACAGAATTTAAAAAGAATTGCTGGTGATACATAGCAATACTTGGAATCATTTAACTGCAAGCAAACAAATGGTAAAATCTTACCAACGAAGCATTTAAGCGTGTGCAAACAAATGACTAATGTTAGTTGAATTGTTGGTGATACATAGCAATACTTGAAACCATTTAATTGTGTGCTAATGAATACATAATGTTGAATAGAATTATTAGTGTAAAATCGCAATACCTGAAGCTCTTGAACAGTATGTTTAAATTGAAATATTAATTTTACATAGCAATACTTGCAACCATTTACTTGTAAGCAAATGAATGAATAGAGTTAAATGAAATCATCATCACCATCATCATCATCATCATGTCGTTCCGCTAGCACGGATATCCCTGACCCTCTCTCGCCACTTCTCCCTATCGTTCATCGCTTCTGGCAGGTCTTCAGGGCTACATTCCGTATCCTCACATAGCTGCTGTATGTATGTTCAAGCTGGTCGTCCTGCTTTTGCTTGACCATATGCAGGGATCCATAGGAGTACGTCACTTATGAGCTCGCCCTTGCTTCTCCAGCAGTGTCTGGTTCGTCTAACTTGGATAGTTTAACAGGTGTGAATTCAGAGTTTTCTTTCTCCTGGACTAGTTACCTCACCAAGGCTGAAGAACGCAGTCTGCCCTACTATTTAACCATAGCTGGAGGGAGAATAATTGGATTCATACCTTTCCCAAGGGTATTAGTGCTTAGTCTAACTTGCATAGTTTTCGTGACGGGAGGCAGTTGGCCGTATAGTTGGTGCTTTGTGGGGTATTGCCGCCAGGACTTGTTCAATATTGCTCGCAGCATTCTTGAGTAATTGCCGTCTAGCTTCTTGTTCAGCCGTTTAGTTAGCGTCCAAGTAGTGCATCCATATAGCAGTATCGATACGACTGCTGTCTTGAAGAAACTGCGTTTCATTTTATCGGTCAGGTCTGATTTCCATATGATCGAGAGCCTAACGATAGCTGTACATACTTTCGTTAGCCGTGTGTCGATGTCTTTTTGGTTCTGAACAGATTAATAATATACTTAATATATACAGCTCAGGCCTTTGGCTCAATGAGTAGAGTGTTCGCCAATGGTCCGGGAGCCCGGCGTTCAATTTCAGGTCGAGTCATATTGTAATATAATGGCCGAGGGATTTCGTTTCATGCCTTTGGGTTTAGTTGGGCTGAGAACCTTTCAGCTCAGTGCATGGTTGACTTAGGTGCAACATTAACACAGGTGATCACGCGCGCGCGGGCGGAGTGGACGTGTCACTCAGAGATGTCACGATGGCCCGAGATGAGAAACGAGGCTAGTAAGTGCGAATGACGTCACGCACCGGAAGCGCGCGGAGTATTTTTGGAAATTTTGAAAAAGTCATTGAGTTGAGATGAGACCTGCTTCGGGTGGGGGGACGGTTGGTTTTCGCTTGCTCGCGGAGACCTTTGTGGCAGGTGCCACACGTGTTGGGGCGGGGGTGGATGAAGGGGCCAGAATAGAAAGATTTTGCCTCTCTCTCCTTGTGTCGAAGAACCTTTAAACTCAAAGGTAATAAAAAGTTTCGTACCTGAACAAAGAAGTCGTTCTATGTTTTTCGAATTTCAAGATTCCTATGTTTTATCTTTATGAACATTCGCTGTACATTTCGCGTATTTATGTATATGGCTATGCAGCAATACCAAAGAATCAAAAAATGGTACTTGATGCCGCCTTGCTTAACACGCATTACGATAAGGTAAGGGTAAAGTGGAAAAATCCGGGGAATGGAATAGCGCCCTCCATTACACCTCGGTGTAGTAGCTATTGAAAAGGGAGCCTTCAGGTCACCCTCGACTACGGTCGCCAACTCTACTTAATTTACTTTAATCGAACAGTATAAATCGAACAGCCGAATAATATACTTTACATGTAAAGCCCTATGGAGGTTGGGAGCTATGAAATTGGGGAGTGAAAAATTACGTTAACTTAGGACGAATAGGAAATTTGTGCCGCTGCATCGATACGGAAATCTTCCTAGGAATAATATCTGGGAGGAATGCATTGGCCCCGATAAAAGATGTACTCGAGGCAAAAAGTAAACAAGACCCTACGGGCCAATTTCTTTAATAGCACCACTTTACCTGCGATGTTATACACAAACAAAACGTGGGCGACAACGAAGAAAAAAGAAAAAAGATTGTTTTAAAAACAGCGGACTATGAAAAAGATCCATGCTGGGAATATCTTTGCATGAGCAAGTCCAAAGCGAAATAATTTGAAAGTAGAGGAAGAACAAGATCATACTGAAAGAAGTTCCGGTGCTGCGCGCACGTCTCAAGGTTACCAGATGACAGATGCGGGTAGTTTGTCGAATGGTATCCAAGGGACTGGAATCGACTAATTGGAAGATCTCCATGACGATGGGAAGACGAAATTATCAAGTGATTCGGACCAACATGGAGAAGAAAGGTGAGGGGAAAAACGAAATGGCAGTGAACTGCTGCTTGTGTTGACGGAAAACAACGGATTTTTTCTGGACAAATAAAAAGATAAAGAAAATAAAAATGGAAATAAAGATCAACACTAATTGATATATATATATATATATATATATAGAAACACACAACGAAACAGTCTGTCCGTGGATGACAATATATACGCTTCCCCACGGGGGTTGAGCACTGTGGCGAAGGAATTTACAGCTGCCACTCGCATAATGTAAAGCTCTTCTAATGAATTGAGCACTCTGGTATCCGGTGAGGCAAAAATGTAAAACAAACGGAAGTTACTACATAATGCCTTATAATTCCCGAGCTGATGTGGTTTGCTTGTGAGCTGATCGCTATGATAGTAAGTCTAACGTAAAGTGGTGTAATGGTTATCGTCGTAAGAAATGGACACGGCGACACGAGTTCGAATCTTGGACGAGACTGATTGCATTTCACGTAGCACTAATACCCTTGGGAAAAGTATGAATCCAATTATTCTCCATCCAGCTATGGGTAAATAGTAGGACAGACTGGGTTGTTCAGCCTTGATGAGGCAACTAGTCGAGGAGAAGGAAAACTCTGAATTCACACCTGTTTAACTCCACTGAAGAATTGACCTTCTGTCATATCCTGCCCGAGCGGTGAGGTTGGTAACTATGGTAAAGTTGGGTAAGTTTCGATCCCAGCTTCAAGCATCCTACGTGTCTAGCCACAATGAAGAGTTGTGCTACAACAAAACAGTCTGTCAGTGGATGACAACATATATATATATATATATATATATATATATTCAGGTGATTCTATTCCAATAATGAAACATCTCTGTTGATTGTGAGTTTTGAATAGCCAGTTTATGTTGATTAATGACAGAAAGATTTCTTTAACAGGCCGCGTAAGTTACGTGGGTGGCAAACAGGATGTACACCTGTGACTTAAGGTAAACAAAACACAGCGGAAATACCAAGTGAATTTCATGGGTGCTATGCTGAAAGGAAGTGTGACCACGAGAATTGCGTGGGTGTGAAAAAATGATATAACCCCTGAAGATTTTCGACCCGGGGTGAGAACGAAGGAGAGTGGGGGAAGAGTCACTAGACACCACGTCGCCCTAGGCTCTACTCTTGACTTCCAAGGTTGAGAGGGATAGAGAAAAGCCTAAGCTGAACGAGACTAGCTAAAATGAGAAAACTTAAATGAGTAAATGCCTTGAGATAATACTTGACGCACGAAGCAGAGATGTGTGAAGAAAGAGGCTCGTGAAAGTAGAGAAACGTGAAGAAACAGATTCACAACAATCGAAAACGAGTATGATCCCCGAAGAAAGAAGAAGGGCTGCTTTGCGAAGGCCCTGAAGTTGAAAAACATATATAAGCTGAAATGATTAGATGTTTTGAGTTGGCCCGGTAATAGTCTCGTGAAAGCAGAACGAAGAAAAAGCGGTTCACTGAAGATTCCGTATCTCCCTCTGTTTATATCATACCTGTTCCTTGACACTATCTTTCACTCCGCTAAACAAGTCTTTTTTACGAGAACTGTCAGAATTTTATGCATCTAGTCGTGGTATTGCCGGGAGCCTCCTGGCATTCGTTTCGGCTGGTTTAAAGATTACTCAGCTCAGTTCTTGGATCCACAACTCTGAGGCTGCATTTGCTCTCTAATCAAAATAGGGTTGGGCTGATTGCCCCGTATCTGAGTAATGCCAAACGAAATGAAATAATTTTTGCACCAAACTCCGAGATTTAAACTTCCCATGGGGCACCCACTATAGGTTTGGTTTGGTTTGGTTTTTTGTTTAATGGTATATCAATCTTCATGAGCAATTTGATGCTATAGCAATCTTTAGAGAAGAAGAGCAGTGATATTATTCAATCTATAGCTGGGGGGAGGATAAGGAGTTCATACATTTCCGAGGGGTATTAGTCCAAAAGTGAATGTAATAACGTAGCTAGTGTTCGAAATCGATGTCGCAGTCCAGTGCATTAGCCTCTAGAACACGGACATTCCAAGATAGATAGATAGATATTTATAGCAAGGTGATGTAAGTAAAGTTGGCGACCGTATTCGAAGGCGACCAGAAGGCTCCCTTTTCAATAGCTACTACACCGAGGTGGAGGGGAGGGTGCTACTCCTTTCCATGGATTGCTCCACTTTATCCTTGATACGTACCTTATGTTGCTGAGTTTTAAGCAAGGAGGTATCAAGTAACATTTTTAAAGTCTTTGGTTTGATATGAAATGGGATTGAACCCAGGTGTCCCAGACCATTGGCGAATCACTCTACCCAATAGATAATGATTATATCATTCAAAACTGCGTTAAATGGTTTTTGGATAAGTCAAATGACTTTAAGTTTTATTCAGTTCCATACAAAATGAAATGCCAGATACTTCTCTCAGATAAAGCTTTCTGCTGTTGTTATTATTTACCAAAGTTTGTTCGTATGGTACACAGGTCTCAGGTTGATTAAAGAATGTTTTTACCCAAACCCTCCACAACAGGCAGGATGGACGACAGGTTCAATATTTACGAGGATCAAATAGTAACACTATTTTCTACAAGGACAGCTCTGGCCTTACATAACTCATAAGAGGTTGATATGCCATAAAGCAAAGCAAACCACGACAGTTGATGAAGAGTCTAACTCAGCTCCTATAAATCAAACCTTACCAAACTTTATCTATCTATCTATCTATCGATCTCAATTTCTATCTATCTATCTATATATATATATATATATGGAAGTATGTATGTATCAATCTGTTCCCTTCTATTTATCTCTCAATCTATCTGTCTAGCTATCTATCGAGCTATCCAGCTATATATATATATATATATATATATATATATATATATATATATATATATATATGTTCACATCTATTTATCTGGCAATCTATATATGTATCTCAATCTGTTCGCATCCTTCTATCTATCTATCTATCTCAATCTGTTCCCCATCTATTTATCTATCTGTCAAGCGATCTCAATCTTTTCCTATCTTTTTGTCTGTCTATCTATCACTCTATCTATATATCTGTCTCTAGAAGTGCAGCATTCAGCTGCAAGAGAAGGATGGCAGGAAGGGCTTAAAACTTCCTGGTCAAAGTAAACTGAATCCTCTTTTCCATCTAAACATGGTTTGGTTTAAGAAATCAATATCGACATTCTTGATTGTCATCCAAGAAAAATAGAATGCTCTGCATATGACAGTAGACTACATTTAGTGGTAAAGTTCCATCTTTGTATCAGTCTCTTTCTTATCCTCTGATCTGTATCAACCAATGGGCGTAAAGCTGCCTACCTTACAAACTTTTATCTCTTGTCAGTTCCCAAGCACTTGACATGGCTCTCATCAATCAGTCTTTTTCCTGATAAGCGCACAATGGATTTCTTATGCAGGTGTGACTTTTTAAATTGGCCCCCTGTGGGGGTGGGAAGTTATCTGCTGTTGTCTTTGCACTCAGTAGCTCAGCCATCCTCCTACTTTTTTTTCTGTGTCTCCATGTTGTCATGTACTCAATGTTCTTTCAGCAATGTTGGCAATATACTAAAAAAAGAACTTTTCAATATATCATTATATGAGGATGAAAAAAAAAAGACCCTGACTACTACAATTCTTTTTTTAATAATAATAATAATAATAATATATTATTATTATCGTTATTATTGTAATAAGAGATAGTCAACAGCAAAAAAAGAGAACCTATCAAATTATGAACTTTACTGTTCCAGCTGAGTACAGGGTACAACTAAAGGAAAACGAAAACCGAGATCAGTACCCTGACCATGCTAGAGAACTGAGAAAACTATGGAACATGAAAGTGACAGCGTTACCAACTGTGATTGGTGTTTTTGGTACAGTCACCAAAGTATTGATACAGGAACTGTATCAGGACATGGAAATAAGAGGACGAGTGGAGACCATCTAAACTACAGCATTATTGAGAACAGCCAAAATGCTGAGAAGAGTCCAGGAGACTTGGGCAGACTTGTTGTCACTCAGACTCCAGCGAAAAGCAATCAGTTAACGCTGGTGCGAAGAATACTCGAGTGAATGAAATAATATGCAACAGAAGAGCAAGTATAGGTTTTGTGTTGATCCTATATACCAACCCCTCCGCTCGGGCAGGATATGACACAAAGTCAATTTTTAAGCGAAGTTTTAGTTTTCCTTCTCCTAGACTAGTTGCCTCACCAAGGCTGAAGAACCTAGTCTATTCTACTATTTACCCATAGTTGGAAGGAGAATAAGTGGATTCATACCTTTCCCAAGGGTATTAGTGCTATGTGAAATGCAATCAGTCTCGTCCAGGATTTGAACTCGTATCACCGTGTCCATTTCCTACGATGATAACCATTACACCACGGGCACCTCCTAGGTTTTGTGTTGATAGAGACGAAACGATCAGTCATATAATAAACGAAAGTAGCCAACTTGCGCAAAAAGAGTATAAGACGGGATATAATTGAGTGGAGAAGTAGATCCCTTGGGAATTGTGCAAAGAACTGAAATTTGGCCGTACAATCAAATGGTATTTGCACAAACCAAAACTCTTTCTGAAGAATTAGACGCACAACATTCTGTGAGATTTTCAGATGCAAACAGATGACCAATAGTGCACTTTGCTGTCCCAGCGGACCACAGAGTAAAAATGAAAAAAATCGAAAGAGACGCAAGTACCTAGTCAGAGAACTAAAAATATTTGCGGAACATGAAAGCAACAGTGATACCAATTGTAATTAGCGCACTTGGAACGACCTCCAAAGGCTTGCTGATGGGTCTGGAAGAAATGGAAATCGGACAGCGAATCGAGAGCATCCAAACTAAAGCAGTGTTAAGATCAGGTTGAATACTGAGAAGAGTGCTGGATACTGGAACAAACTCGCTGTCACTCAAACTCCAATGAAAGACCATCAGCTAACGCTGGTATGAGAAATTCTAGGGAAGTAAAGTATTAATAATAATAGTAAAGTTGGTGACCTTCGTCGAGGTTGACCCGAAGTCTCCCTTTTCAATAGCTACTACACCAAGGTGTGGGGGACGGCGCTACTCCACTCCCTGGATTGCTCAATTTTATCCTTGATCCTTACCTTATAGTGCTGAGCGTTGAGAAAGGTGGCATCAAGTACCATTTGTGAGTCTTTAGTATGACTGGATCTGGGATTGAACCCTGGTGTCTAGGACCGTTAGCGAACACGCTATGTGTTAATTTGTGTGAAAGATGCTCTGGTAAAAGTCACTAGGATGGTTCGTTTTAATAATATTAAATCAATTTTTAAAGATTTCTTAGATTTAGTTCAATTTCATATTAAAGATTGTCCCAAATGTTCTCGCCACGCACGTTTCATCTCAGACAATTCTTTGTAAAATAAAACTAAACCAAATTAAAGATACTTTTTAGGACTAAAACTACAAATTCAATGAAAAATTATAAAAAAAAAAACGTACATATTATGAAACACACATAAAAATATTGCTTATATATATATATATATATATATACGCTCCCCCATGGGGGTTGAGCCCTCTGGAAAAGGAATTTTCGGCTGCCGCTCGCATAATGCAAAGCTCTTCGAACGAATTGAGAACTCAGGTATCCGGTAAGGTATAAAATGTAAACAAACGAACGCTGCTGTTGCTACATAATGCCTTATAATTCCCTAGCCGACGAGGTATGCTTGTTGGCTGAGCAGTCTGATACTAAATCTAACGTAAAGTTGGGCAGGTTTCAATCCCAGCTTCAAGCGTCTTACGTGTCTTGCCACACTGAAGAGTTGTGATACAACGAAACAGTCTGTCTGTTGATGACAATATATATATATTTATATATAGGCGGTGGTATTCTATATATATATATATATTTTTATCTGAGTAAGGATTGCGTAGTCATAAAGTTAACGGTGTCAGGTAAGTGTCTCTTTATTACCTGTGCGTTTAT
>CAUZXS010000656.1:112500-120000 GCA_963585895.1 Sepioteuthis lessoniana
CAAGATATATATATATATATATATATATATATATATATATGTATATATATATATATATATATATATATATATAATCAGTATATACACATACACACATATATATGTATTTAACAAGAATATATATATATGTATATACAAAATTACAGTGATTACACACACACGCACGTGGGCACACATACACACACACATATATATATGTATATATATATATATATATATATATATATATATATAAAACTATATATATATATGTATATATATAGTTTTATTTTTCGAGGAAATTCCTATCGTACTTATTTGTGAGTGATACAAGAATTGTGTAAAATTTGGCAAAAGCCAAAAATATTGGGCACACGGTTAAAATCAAACTTACTGGATACCTAACCATTACACTATAGAAGTTGCCTTTGTTTTTATACGTACAATTCATTAATTTTCTTTTTTTCTTTTTTGAGATATTTGAAATAACTTTTAGTTTTGTTTCGATTTTTGTCTTTTGTTTCCCAGCGAAATTTTTTTAAAAAAGCTAAGGTAAGAAAGACGTTTTTGCAATTAAAAAAATATACAAACTACACATAACATGATTTTTTTTTAAAAATAAGATCGAGAGATAAATCTCTGATATTATCGACAAAAGATATCGCTTTAAATGCTACGACAGTGCACATGCTACGCCATGAAGAAATAATGGAGATGACGTTACATAATTTAAAGAAGTCTAAAGAGAATTAAAGTGATATTCATCTTGTAAAAGAATAAATGTTAAAATGCATCATCGTTCTTAAAAATTGGCTTTGATTCGTTGATTGATTTTTAATGGTATTTCACCTCCTCTGGGGTTATTCTTTGCCGAGAAATTTGGAAATCGCGTTCATTGTACATTAACACTTACCTTATTTGTGTAGATATTTCTTTACGTTTTTTTTTTTTTGCACACAGTCTAATCGAAAACAAATGATTCTCAAATTGATTAATTTGATCCATAAGTAGTCACTATCACTCTGGTTTTGTTTGGTTTGGTTTTAAGGCTTAATCCTCTTTATACATTTATATTGAATATAAATGATTTATTTGAAAAAAAAAATTGATAACGTTTTTAAACGAGCCAGAACGTAATCTTTTACACACAGTAAATATGGTTCCAAGTATAGCTATGCATCACAACAATATTTCTTTATACAAATCATTTATATTCAATATGAATGTATAAAGAGGGTTTAAAGTGAAATGGTTCCAAGTATTGCCATGTATCACTAACAATTCAATCAAACAACACTCATTTGTTTACACACAGTTTAATAATCAAACAGTTCTATTCCAAACAATTCATATCCAACCCAACATTGGCCTAATGGTTAGAGTGTTCGCTAATGGCCCGGGAGACCTGGGTTCAATTCCAGGTCGAGTCATACCAAAGACTCAAAAAATGTTACTTGATGCCTCCTTGCTTAACACCTAGCATTATAAGGAATAGATCAAGGGTAAAGTGGAGCAATCCAGGGAAAGGAGTAGTGCCCTCTCCTACACCTCGGTATAGTAGCTATTGTAAAGGGAGCCTTCGGGTCACCCTCGACTACGGTCGCCAACTTTACTTACTTACGTCAACAAAGATAAACAGTTCCCAGTATTGCTATGTATCACTGAAAATTCAATTAAGCATCAATCATTTGTTTACACACAGTTAAATAATCAAACAGTTCTATTCCAAACAATTCAGTTTAGTATGTCAACAAAGTTAAATGGTTCCAATTATTGCTCTGTATCACTAACAATTCAATCAAGCATCAGTCATTCCTTTACACACAGTTATCAAACAGTTCTATTTCTAACAATTAATTTCACATAAGCCATTTGTTTGCACCCAGTTTAAATGTCCGACAATTCTATTTGACCCATTGGTAGAATCCTAACAGGTACAACCACTCCGGGCCAGAGTAAACCTGGGAACAACAGTAATGGAAGCATACTCTGCATTTGTCAAAGCTCCAGCATTAATTGAGCCTCATCTTTTGATTGTTTCATGTCATATTTAAGACAATCGTTTAACGGAAGGTCTTACTCCTCTGCAGGGATGCAGTTGGTGTATTCCACAGCCCAATCCAACTGGTATGACAAACACTCCGGGCCAGAGTGGACTTCAAAGTAATGGCCATGAAGGCCACACTACCCAGATTTCCGGAACTAGAGTCTCACCTTTTGATGCAGTTTATCTTTGTTTGTTTGGGTTTTATGGCATATCGATCTTTGTTGGTTATTTAATGCCAAATCCATTTTATACAAAAAACAGTTCTATTTCAAACAATTCAGTTTAGGATAAATATACAGTTTAATTGTTAAAAATATTTCTATTTCAAGCAATTTAGTTTAGTCAAAGAGTTCTAATTCAACAATTCAGTTTAGTATAAGTTATTTTTTGTCCACAAACAGTTAAATGTCAAAACAGTTCTATTTCAAACAATTCAGTTTTGCGTAAGTAAACAGTTTAATTCTATTTAACCCGTAGATAGGACCCTATCAGGTGCTACCACTCCAGGTCAGAGTGGGCCTTGGAGTGATGGCTATGAAGGGTACACCGCATTCACCCAAGCTCCAGCATTACTGGAACCTCCGAATCAGATTGCTATGTGTCTTATCTAGGACACTCGTTGTGGGGAGGGTCTTAGCCCTCTACAGAGGTGCAGTTGGTATATTCTACAGCCCTAGTCGATTGGGCAACGATACAGTTTAGTGTAATAACTAGGACTCTCTTTTTGGAAAGGAAGGAGGTCTTTAACCCTTTGCTGAGGATAGAGTCAGCGTATAATAAGCCCAACTGATAGGCAGATTTAAGATTTAAGAACATTGTTTATATTAAAAATTATGATGACAGAGTTTCAGAAAAAGAAACAACCGGTGTTTCAAACAATGGGAAACTCAGTGGATTACGTTTGTTGAATGACTAAGGGACTATTCTGAAAGAAATTAACGTTTTATTCATTGTTCATTTCTGTCTTGGTATATACAGGTTTAGTCTCGATATTTTTTAACACGCCTCGTATCATATTTACAAACCCCTCTGCTCGGGCAGGATATGACACAAGGTCAATTTTTAAGCAGTGTTTAACAGGTATGAATTCAGAGTTTTCCTTCTCCTAGACTAGTTGCCTCACCAAGGCTGAAGAACCCAGTATATCCTACTATTTACCCATAGCTGGAGGGAGACTAATTGGATTCATACCTTTTCCCAGGGTAATAGTGCTATGTAAAATGCCATCAGTCTCGTCAAGGATTTGAACTCGTGTCGCCGTGTCCATTTCCTACAACGATAACCATGCTCCACGGGCACACGCCTCGTATGTCCGTTGAATTAGCTTTAGAGGTTGCTTTCTTCACTGACAATGCACAAAAGTTAAATTCAGAATATAATAATATATTTTTACATGCTCATAAGAAAAAATAGCTTGAAAATTATTCCTATTCATCGTTTAAGGCCGTTCTATCTATTAAACATTTCCGGTCTTCAGCGGGCGAAAAACGGTTAGGAATTTGCCACTTCCATACAAGCTCATTTTCTCTATTCATTCAGTTCCGTATCTCCAAGAATTCAATATTTCTCCCTTGACTCCATCCTATTATTATCGCCTTTTATGATAACATGTCGGGTTGATAAACTCTTCGTAATTCTAAGAGGTGCATTATTCATGGAAAAAATAACGACGTTAACATATGTACTAAAAATATAGAGCTCCCCATGCCCACATGCTGTCCCCTAAGTCTAATTGAAAAATGGTTTAAAGTGTAAAATATTGTAATTCAATGTTATTTGATAGATATATATTGCGATATGTTTAAGGAGAGATCCCTGTGGTGTAGTGGCTGATGAGCTGAACTGAAACATCGTAGTAAGTGAGTTCGAACTGGAGTCGTGCAATTACGTTCATTTTTGGGCTCACAACCTTGGGCAAGATAAGAACATCTTATGGCTGCAGCTGGTGTGTCCATGCGCAGCAGTCCATAGGAGAACGTGACTTATTAAGTTCCGCCTTACTTCACCTGCAGTGTGCAGCATGTCTTGTTTATCTTACTTGGATGCTTTGTGTGACGGGAGGTAAGTGGCAGTACAGCTGTTGTTTCGTAGGGTGTTGTTTATAAGATTTTTCAAAACTGCACGCAGCATCCCTGTGTAGTTCATACGAATAGTACTACTACTGTTCTTTGACAAGAATGGATTTGGCATTAAATACCCCACAAAAGATGATTTGCAATTAAATTTTGAAACGAAAAAGTAACCTTTTCTCTTAAATAGCTTATATATATATTGACCATTCTTACATCAATAATAATATCTTATTAAATAAGTAACACACACACACACACATTTATCACTTTATAAATGTTGCGTGGGAGTTTTTAGACAATATAATCTGTAGAATCTTAGCTGAAGTTCAGTTCCCACTGGCTGTTCCGACTCCCGATAGCTCCTTTGTGTGTGCGAACTCACTCCGACTGCTCTTCTGCTCCACACAAGCATCACTGTCGAAGAATGAAAATATAAGATTATATTTTTATATATACGTGTTCCTCGTTGTTTGTCAAGACCGAGCGGTAGGATATTACAGTATGTTCATATTCGGATATTTTCGAGAAGTTATTTGAGGTTTTTTACATAGTCCTATTTGATATGAAAATTTTTTAGACGGATTGATTTGGCCTATATATGGGATCTTTGGAGGTGCCCGTGGTGTAATGGTTATCGTCCTAGAAAATGGGCACGGCAACACGAGTTGAAATCCTGGACGAGGCTGATTGCATTTCACATCGCACTAATACCCTTGAGAAATGTATGAATCCAATTATTCTCCATCCAGCTATGGGTAAATAGTAGGACAGACCCATGCCCCATCGGTCGAGTTTGCGCCCGACTTAGGGAATTTACTAAATAGATAAAATGAAATAAAATAGTTTTCCTTTGGGGAATATGGAGAACCCCTTTATTGCTATTACTTCTTGGTCCACTTTGACCCGGAGTGATAGTATGTCGTAGGGCCCCATCTATGTATTAAATAGAGCTTAAACTTAATGTTACATTTGGTAAACCATAAATAGAATTATTAATGTTTGATTGCAATACTTGAAACTATTTAACTGTGTGAAAATAAATGAGCTATGCCTCGATTGAAAATATTACCAGCAAACTATTCGTTTACAAATTATATATATTTAATGAATGAGCAGGATTTGGCATTGAATAACCTTCAAGGGTTTGATATGCCATAAAAACTCAACCAACCCATCAATCACCCGACGAACCCACTCCCCACCCCAATTATTATTTGGCACTTTGTGGAGATCTCTTAATTGTACGTTTTTCAATGGTTGGCTGAATTTCGTGTGCAGACGGAAAAAAGTCCATTGATTTTGGTACGAAAATTATTGATAAAATCAAACAAAGGTTGCTCATTTCAGTTTTACAATGTTCTTTTTCTTTTGCTTTTTCTCTTCTCTTTTTTTTTTTTTTTTTTTTTTTGTCTTCTCTGGAAGTCAGGAATTGTTAATATGCCGTGACTTATTCTAATAAAAAAAACGTCACAAACAAGTTATGTACGTCACCAACAAGGTTCAATGAAAATTTAAAAAATGAAATCCTGAATAGATAGAAATTTCTATTTCCTTTCTGCCCTCCCGACCGTGATTTTCTTTCTCCAGCTTTGATTTCTTACATTTGAAAATTAATTTTTTATTGGATATTTTCGTCACATATTGTTTAGTTATTTTTTTTATATAATCTCATTTAATAGACTCTTTCAGTTTATCTATCATAAAATGAAACTTCATTTTTTTTGCAACCATGAGCGAAAAAAACAAAAAACGAACAATATAGCGAGAATATAACAAGAACCTTTATTCATGCCTTTTCTATGAAATAATGCAAACAGTCTCACCTAAAATTTATATTTGGTTCCCCAAACCTATTTATTATGATAAAAAACTTACTTACCCCTGCTATCAAATATAATATTCATCATGTTGCGCCGCCAGCACGAATCTTCCTGACCCTCTCCCGCCATCTCTCTCTATCATCCATCGCTCCCGGTAGGTCTTCAAGGCTACATCTTCTATCTGCACAAAGCTGTTGTATATAGGTTCTAGCTGCTTGCCTTGCCTTTGCTCGTCTATGTGATGGGGTCCATTGGAGTATGTCACGTATAAGTTTGTCCCCACTTCTACAGCGGTGTCCCGCATGTCTGCTTCGTCTAACTTGGATAGTTTTCTTGGTGGGTGGTAAGCGGCCATACAGCTGCTGCTTTGTGGGGGTGTTGCCTCCAGGACTTATTCTATATTGCTCGTTGCATTCTTGTGTAATTGCCGCCAAGCTTTTCCTCCATACCTTTAGTTAGCGTCCATGTAGTGCATCCATATAGCAGTATCGACACAACTGCTACTTGGAAAAAACAGTATTTTATCGGTCAGGTCTGAATGGCTCTTAAATTTTATTTACATAATATCATTTACGTAATATCTTCCCAATTTTTTAAAATAATATCCTTCTAGATTTTATTTACACGGATAGTTTTCGTGATGAGTGGTTGGCGGCCATACAGCTGCTGTTTTGTCGGGTGCTGCCTCCAGGACTTGTTCACAATTGCTCGCAGCATTCTAAACATAATATTAATATAGTATAAATAAATCAAATTAAAAGTCTCAAGGTTTTATGAGCTCAGACAAGATTATTTACAGGGAAATCCCATTGCGTAGTGGCAAACGTACTGGACTGTGATATATTATGTGAGTTCGAACCCTGGCTGCGTTATTACGTTCACTTTCGGACTAATGCCCTTGGGAAAAGGATAAATCTCCTCATCACTCCAGCTATGTGATAACATTGGCCTAGTGGGTAGAGTGTTCGCCAATGGTCCGGGAGATCTTGGTTTAATCCCAGGTCGCGTCATACCAAAATAAAAATGGTACTTGAAACCTCTTTGCTTAACACTCATCAATATAAGGTACGTATCAAAGGTAAAGTGGAGCAATCCAGGGAAAGGAGCAGCGCCCTCCTCTATATCTCGGTGTAGTAGATATTGAAAAGCCTTCTGGTCGCCCTCGACGACGGCCGCCAACTTTACTTACGACAATAATAGCTTTAGCATTGAATACCCCACGAAAGTTGATATGCCATTAAACGAAGATATGTAACCAAGAGTGGTGAAGATGAGTTTGACCTTTTGGTTCATCACCCAGATTACAGTCTTGAAGTATACTCAATGGTTGGTTGAAATAGTCAAAGGCATCTCGGACATACATGTAAATTCATTTTTATATACAGTGGAACCTCGACTTATGAAAATCCCATTATACGAACATTTCAGAACACGAAACGGGCTTCGAAGAAATTTCTGTCCCATTTAGCGAAAAAATATCCAAGATACAAAAACGAAAATCGATAGTGCCACCCGACAGCGATTTTCCCAGAATGCATTTCGTAGAAACACGTGAACGCTTTGTTGTGCTCTTATCTTTTTT
>CAUZXS010000656.1:125000-133523 GCA_963585895.1 Sepioteuthis lessoniana
CTTGTTGTTGTTGTTGTTGTTGTTGTTCTTCTTCTTCTTCTTCTTCTTCTTCTTCTTCTTCTTCTTATTATTATTATTATTATTATTCACTCATTAGAGTTTTTAACATCAGCGTTAGCCGATGGTTTTTCACTGGGGTTTGAGTGACAGCAAGTCTCCTCAAGTCTCCAGGACTCTCCTCAGTATTCTGGCCGTTCGCAATAATGCTGTCGTTTGGATGGTCTCCACCCGTCTGCCAACTTCCAAGTCCTCCAGTCTCTTTAGTTACTGTTCCAAACGCACCAATTACAATTGGTATAATTGTCACCCGCATGTTCCATAGTTTTTTCAATTCCCTAGAAAGGTCGATGTACTTATCCTTCTTTTCACATTCTTTCTGTTTTATTCAGTGGTCAGCCGGGACAGCAAAGTCGACAATTTTGCAAGTTTTTTTTTTTTTTGTTGATTATTATTAATTCTGGTTTTCTGGCCGAGATTAGGTGATCCGTTTGTATGTCAAAGTCCCATTTGAGTTTATGTTTGTCATTTTCTAGGACTGGTGCTGGGTTGTGCATATACCATTTGTTAGTATGGTCAAATTTAAATTTCTTGCACATTTCCCAGTGGATCACCTTGCCGACCCTATCAAATTTTGCTATTTTTTTGAGTCTTGTCTATTCTCGCTTTGATATGATTGGTTCTTACGGCATTGTCTTGTGTTGCTATTAGGAGAGATTCCGTTTCTCTCTTAAAGTTTCCTTTTCTTAACCATCTCCAGAATTTGTCGTGTGAGATGTTGTTTATTAGTCGTTTAAACCGCCCATAGAGTTGTTTTCCTACCAATATTTGTTTCCTAGTTATTGTCATTCTATTGTCCATTGTGTTATCACTATCGTTTCTGATGGCTATAATGAGTCCTCCATCACTGTTAGCTGATGGTTTTTCACTGGAGTTTGAGTGACAGGAAGTCTCCTCAAGTCTCCAGGAATCGTCTCAGTATTCTGGCCGTTTTCAATAATGCTGTCGTTTGGATGGTCTCCACTCGTCTGCCAACTTCCAAGTACTCCAGGCCCTTTAATAATCCTTTAGTTACTGTGCCTAAAGCACCAATCACATTTGGTACAACCGTCACCCTCATTTTCCGTAGTTTTTTCAATTCCCTAACAAGGTTGAGGTACTTATCTTCCTTTCAGTTTTTTTCTGTGGTCAGCCGGGACAGCAAAATCGACAATTTTGCAAATTCTCTTTTTTTGTGGTGTTGTATAGTCACAACCATGACCAACTATACAAACACATATGCCTGCAAAATCATAACAACGACACAATAAAGACGAGCGACACATTTCTTAGAAGAATATACCTTTCACTTTATTTGAAAGGTTTGTGTGTGAGAGGGAGTTGGAAACCGAACAGAACTGCAACATATTGACCCCCACTCTTATGGCCGTCAGCGTTTCTTTCCCGTTCTCAAGGGTTGCTCAATCGGAGGGCCAGGGGCCCAGCTCTCTGCTGAGTGCTGTCTTTCTCTACCGCATCTAGTCTGGTCTCCAAAACTCAATCGGGGGTCCCGAGGGTCTTTTCTGCCGGGTGCTGTTTTTCTCTACAGCATCTTCTCTCCAAACTGATTGAATTTCCAGTGCACTCTGTTATATAACAGTTCACACCCACTCAATATCTCCCCATAACAGGCCATCGGAATAGGCACTTCCACCGTCTTTGGAATGGCATGTTTGGTCATCATCAAGCAGAAATAACTGTCATGCAGTTCACAGGTCCCTCTCTACCGGTGCATCAGTCTGTGACTCTACCGCCAAGCTCGCCCACGCCAATGGAATATGCACTTCCGCCGCCTTTGGAATGGCATGTTTGGCCGGAGCGGAGGTCAATATACAACAGTGGTAGGTGGCCGTATTACTGCTGTTTTGTCGGGTGTTGCCTCCAGGATATAGTCAGTATATAGCTCGTAGCATTCTTGAGTAATTGCTGTCAACCCTTTTTTTCAATAAGCTAATTCTGTGTCCACGTGAATGGGCAGCTGTCGATAGGCTATCGGTCATATGGAAGTCAGACTTGTCCAATAAATTAAAAAAATAAAATGTACAGTAAGTGATTCAATTGCATCTAATCTAACACCCGTTTTTCGGATTTGATCTTTTTTATTCGTTTCTTTGTTATTTAATGGCATATCAACCTTCTCGGGGTATTTAATCTAAATCCAACAGTGGTGGTACTAAGTAACCCATAGATAGGCGGATAAGGAGGTTCATCTCTTTCCAAAGGGTATTCAACCGAAAGTGAACATAATAGGGGGATTAGAGTTCGAATTCCCGTACAACGATTCCACAGTCCAGCTCTTTAATATTACACCACGGGGACCCCTTGATAATTTTAAAATTATTATCAATAAAAACATTTCAGTTTCTGACTTTTTAATAGAATTTTATTTGAAATTTTGAATTATAAATCTATTTTAAAGAATTTTTTAATCTTTAATTTTTGATATCTATCTTTTTAGGAATCTTGTAATATATCGTAATTCTTATTTCATTCTACTCAACATTTCTATCTATTCCGTTCACTTTCGGGTAAATACCCTTGGGAAAGGTATGAACCCCTTTATCCTCCCACCTATGGGTTAAATAGTACCACGACTGTTCTTCTATGGGAATGGATTTGGCATTAAATAAGGTTGATATGCCATTAAATAAAGAAACCAAACCAATCAACACTTCTTTCCATTCTTTTAAAATTTACCGATATTTCCGTTCATTTAACTTTTATGTATATATATATATATATATATATTCTTTAAGAAAAACAACGAAACCGGTCACATAGGATTATAAATTTATTTCCATCGTGTTACGCATTTTTGAAATTTCCAAAAACACGAAAAAAAATTAACAGGACTTCTTCAGATCTTTTTGATAAAAAAACTAGAATAGACACAGAAGAGTGGGAGGGGATAGAAGAGGGGTGAAGAGTTATCTCCTCATTAAGCCCACTTCCGTTTTAAATTTTGATTTTGGTTAGAAATGTAATAAATTTATTTTTAAAAATTTTCTTTAATTTTTAATTTTTTAATTACATTTTGACCTAAATTACAGTTTTTATATTGAATTAGATTTAAACTTTAATTAATCACCTCACTTAATGATACATTAATAGCTATATTAAACTAAAACAAATATTTAATTTATTTAAAACATTTTAAAATTTCAAAACTATTTAGAAAGCATTAATCAGTTACACTTTTTATGAGTAGTACGTATGTATTATATATTTTTTCACAATTTTCTATCTAACAATTTATTTTATTAATTCTCAAAATTAACTATGCTTTTTTTAAAAAAAAATTTGGTTAATTATTTATAGTTTAAATTTAGCCCTATGTCTACACCTAGCTATTAGTTCATTTCTCATATATATATGTATATATTGTATTAATTTCGAGGGCTATTGCAATGTGAAATGATAATTATTTGGGTGTAATTAATTTCAAAGTAAAAGCATCATCATCAGAGACTTTCTTTAAAAAAAAAAAAAAAAATGAACACAATGTTGGATATTCAAATTTTTTCAAAAAATTGAACATCCAACGTCGTGTTCATTATATAAAAATATCTTTAAAAAAACGATGGATAATTGGGCCACAAATACGTAACTAAGTTGAAAACAGAAGACAGTTAGTATCGGGAAAAATAAACACGTTGGTATTTTAAAAACATTATATTACATTTGCCAACAATTATTCTGTTTGCGACTATATAATATTATACAAAATAAACTTATAATAGTCCACTTAGCTGAAGTTATTTGTGTCGTATATCATCATCATCATCATCATCATGCCGTGCTGGTAGCACGGATATCCCTGACCCTCTCTCGACACTCCTCCCTATCGTTCATCGCCATAGGCAGGTCTTCAGGACAACATCCCGTATCCTCACATAGCTGCTGAATGTATGTTCGTGCTGGTCGTCCTGCTTTTGCACGGCCTTGTGTGGGGGTCCATAAGAGTACATCTCTTATGAGTTCGTCCCTGCATCTCCAGCAGTGTCCTGCATGTCTGGTTCGTCTAACTTGAATGGGTTTTCCTGATAGGAGGCAGGTGGCCGTACAGTTGGTGTCTTGAGGTGTGTTACCGTCAGGACTTGTTTAAGATTGCACGCAGCATTCTTGTGTAATTGCCGTCTTGCTTCTCCAGCCGTTTTGTTAGAGTCCATGTAGTGCAGCCATATAGCAGTATCGATGTGACCGCTGCCTGCGTTTCATTTTATCGGTTAGGTCTTATTTCCATATAATCGATAGCCTATTGATAGCTGTCGATGCTTTCGCTAACCTCGTGTCGATGTCCTTTTCGGTTGATTCGACGCTGCTTCCTAGGTAAGTGAATTTGTCTACTAGTTTAAGAGGGGTTCCGTCTAGAGTGGAGATGTCCCCCGTTTGATTATAGCACATATATTCCGTTTTGTGTGCAATAACATAGAGGCCTATGCCTGCGGCTGCTCGTTCCAAACTATGCAGTAGTGTTTCGGCTTGGTCGGGTGTATTTGCCAGTATCGCTATGTCATCGGCGTAGTCGGCGTCGGTAATTGTTTTTGCCGGGGTACCTTCTGCTTCTTTTCTTTGTCAGCTCGAAGCCATTCTCTCTGATTTTGTCAATCGATTTTCTAAGTACGTAGTCTAGACAAATGATAAAGAGGTACGGAGCCAACGTGTCCCCTTGTAGTACTCCTGCTACAATGTCGAAGTATTCTGTGTCTCCATCTGGTGATCGTACTTATAGTTTGGTGTTTCTATAGAGAATCGTTATTGCTGCTACGTTTTCTTTAGGTATGCCGTACGCTAGTAGGATTTGTTCCATCTTTCCTCTGTGAATGGAATCGAAGGCCTTGGTAAAGTCGACAAATATTAATGTCGCTTGTAGGTTTTTTGCCCGTACACCTTCAAGGATTCTACGGATGGTTAATATTTGTGAGGTCGTGGATCTATTTCTTCGGAAGCCATTTTGGTTTTTCCTAAGTATGTTGTCGATTTTGGGTTCTATGCGGTTTCGTAGTAGGACTTTGTAGATTTTGGCTGCTATGGATGTAAGTGTTATGCCTCGGTAGTTTTAACTTATCCAAGGTCCCCCTTTTTAGGGAAGGGGAGTATGCATCCCTTCATCCATCTATCTATCGGATTTTGATTGTATACTGCGTTGCAGTGTCGGAGCAGTATGTCGTCGAATTGTCTGGTCTTCCATACTTCTGGAGGAATCTCGTCCAGCCCTGCAGCTTTCCTATTTTTAATTTTTCTGAGAACCGAGTCGAGTTCTTCTTGTGTGAACGGTCCTAGTTTAATGTCTAATTATTTACTAATTATTCTGGTGATTGGTTCATGTGTTATTTTCGGTGGGTTTCCTAGTGGGTTTTCGAAGTGCTGTTTCCACAGTTTCATTCTTTCTTGTTGGTTTGCAGCTTTCAGTTTTGCTTTGGCTGTGTTCTTTCTTCTACTCACTTTCCCATGGGACTCTATATTTAGTTTTGAGTTTTGTTGGAACGCATTTCGTTGCGGCCTCGAGGTGCGCATTGACGAAATTTTCATATTCGTCGTTTGGTGTACTTTTTTCCGTCTTTTCTTGTAGTGTTTCGAATCTGTGTCTTAATTCTAATATGTATTTATCTCTTATATCCCTGTTGTTCAAAAGGGCCCAATCATAGTGTTTGGTGATCGCTGTTCATTTGGCGTTTTTTCATACGGCTCCTGTTCACGGCTGGAATTTTAGCAGACCCAATTTTAACGTCTACTCGTTACCGAGGTTGAATGTAAAAAGATAGTTAAATATATCTTAGATATCTGGCTGTACATATAACATATTGTCTTAGAAGCTATCAATTGGTTAATTTGAAAACATGTACCGCCAATCTTATGGCGTCATACATGTCATACAATAAACTCTTCCAAATTCAGCCCACCTTAGGAGAGTGGAGACCAGCATCGAGAAAATCAAGAAGAGAACAAGTTGTTATATTCCGATTGCGAATTGGCCATACAAGGCTTACTCACTTTTTCATTTTGAAACAGGAACGACAACCACAGTGTTTAACCTGCCAGACAACTTGCACGGTTAAACACATTCTTATAGATTGCAGAACTTTCGCTGTTATCAGAAAGCGATTTTTCAAAGTAAATAACTCAACCGATCTGTTCGAGAACGTCAAAAAAGATGACATTCAGTCCTTCTTGAGAGAGACAGAGGTGTACCAAAAAATATGACAACTTAAAACTGGTTAATCTTGTGCAAAAAAATGAAATCCTGCAAATAGAAAATTCTACTTACCCTAATATTCGTTTTGAAATCTTTGGTTGAATATGTATGTATGAATATATAGACAGAATTTGGCGTTGAATGACCTACAAAGGTTGATATGCCATAAAACCAAAACAACCAACCAACAACCAACAATAAAATTGTATCGGAAATAGTTTTGCTCAAAAGATAAGTTGCAAATTGATTTTAAATAAAAATATATTACAATGATTTTGCTATGAATTATACTCGTATTTGGAAATGATTTAACAATAGCAATACGTTGCACGGGAATAATTTTACTTGAAAAATATACGGGAGGTGATTTTACAATAAAAACATATCGCAAATGATTTGTACAAAAATGCGTTGCAAATAATTATAGAAATGCATTGTAAATAACCAACCAACCATCATACATGTCCTTTAGAGAGTGAAGTCGACCTCGGGAAATAAACCATTTACTTTCGTTATATATTTTATATTTAATTTTGGTTAGTAATGTAGTTACTTAAATTTTTTTAAATAGCTATATATATATATTTATAAGCAAATCATTATTTTCCAAAGACTTGGTTTGTTCTTCTACGGATTTCTATTAGTAAACTAAACATTTATATAGGTTTCATTTATAAACTTTTATCTAATATAGAAATCTGTATTTGAATTATGATGTTTATTTCGCATAAGCTGACAATGATTGAATAAATTCACCACCACTGAAATGTCGTAAACAATAAGAACAGAGATGAGAAAATAGTTCGATTCAAATGTTTTATATTGACCTTCGACCCGGCTAAACATGCCATTTCAAAGACGGTGGAAGTGACACATCCCGATGGCAGTTATGGGAGGAAATCGCGTCGGCTGGCTTGGCTGACAATAAGGGACAAGGTAAAATCCTGCGGTACAGTCATAGACTGATGCATTGGAAGAGTGTGGCCTGTGAAGTGCATGACAGTTATTTCCGCTTGGTGACGATCAAACATGCCATTCCAAAGATTGAGTGGGCGATTGAACTATTCTATAACTCGGTGAAGACAGGAAGTCTGTTAGTTTGGAGACTGGAGACATTGAGGATAAGATGTGGAAGAGAAAGCCACCACCCAGCAGAAGGGGCCCTCGGGACCCCCGAGTGAATATGGAGACCCGTTGGTGACAAGATGCAGTAGAGAAAACCCGCACCCAGCATAGTGGGCTCCCGGACCTCCGGTTGAGCAGCCCCTGGAGAACGAGAAAGACACAACGCTGATGGCCATAAGAGTGGGGGTCCAATTATTGCAGTTCTGTTCGGTCTCTAACTCTCTCTCACACACAAACCTTTCCAATAAAGTGAGAGATATATTTTTCGAAAGACAGTGTCGCTACTCGTCTTCATTGTGTCGTTGTGTTCTGCATGAATCTGCATATGAGTATACTACACAAAGAATAAATGAATGGAATTGCTTGGTTCTTTCCAATGTACAGACATGCATTTATACCAATAAAATGTAAATGAAATAAGGATAGAATATAAAAACAAGTGCAAGTTAAATCAATTCTCATGGTCAGGCTGTAACACATTCACTATTCCAAGCAGTACAACCCATTTTTATTCATTATTTGGATTCTATTTTCCTATTTAATGTGAGTAAATCCCTGTCCAACTCTCCTGGCTTCCAAATTGATTCAATCTTGGAACAAGTAACCATAAAAGACTAAAAACTGTAACATGTACTTGTAGTGGCGTCTCAGATTTGAAGTCTGGAGCCAATGAAATATCTTATTGGTCCTTTATATGGAATTCTGTCTCAGCTTTTGACGTTAAGTACTGCTATTATTTCATGAATTAATCAGGCAGTTGTCTGAGACTTTGCGTTTCGTTTAGTTGATTGTCTCTTCTGGTAAAAAGCGCTGAGATGAAGAACTGTTATTATTCCATAATGTACGGGCTGTCCCGAAAGTCATGCCTGTATTCTTTGTTAATATGAAACGTACAGATTATACACAGAAAAGAAAGACAATATGGAAAATTTAATCCATGTTTCAGTAAAAGGATAGCACCATCAGAACATGAAGTTTTATTTCACAAAAATAAAGTCAATATATTCCTGGGGGAGAAAATATTGCCATTTTTCTAAGATAAAGCATGCTATAACAGTTTACTTAAGGTCTGATATGATTTGCCCGTGGTGTAATGGTTATCGTCGTAGGAAATGTACACGGTGACACGAGTTCAAATCCTGGACGAGACTGATTGCATTTCACAT
>CAUZXS010000657.1:0-10000 GCA_963585895.1 Sepioteuthis lessoniana
AGTCGAATTTAAGTGACTTTTTTGTTTCGTAGACTTCAAGTTGAATTTCTAGGATAACTTCTTGCCAATTTAGTTCCTTTTTTTTACGGTTAAAAGCGAATGACAAGTACTTTTCTGCTCGCTGTCTTTTTTGCTGTTTTACAGTTCGGCAACCTAGGGTGCACGGAAGTTTATAAGTTCTCCCTTCTCCTTTCGGAAACATCAAAATTGCTGTTAATTTGGCACACGTGGTCAGTTATTCTTTTGTTTGGAATGAATTTTTATAAAATTAGATTGAAAAAAGTTGATGATTTATATATATTTATATTTGGCTAAAAAAATGTATTTTCAACATTCTCGAAGAGAAAACTTTGGTTTGGTCCATAAAAATTTTCACAGCCAGCCAATTATTGTCGCTTGTAAAATCTCTCAAAATTTAAAATATAGTGCGAAAGCTCCGATTGGTTAATAATCGGAAAAATACGGACACAAAAATGACAGCATCTCGAGCTTTTTTGAAGGAAAATCAGTATATATATATATATATATATATATATTATATATATATTATATATATAGAGAGAGAGAGAGAGAGAGAGAGAGAGAGAGAGAATATATGAATGTAGAGAATATGTTCCTAAACAAAGAGATATATTGAGAGAGACGGGAAAGAAATTTTAAAAAAAAAACAATTGGTCACATTAACATGCAAATTTTTTTAAATCTTTTTTTTAAATAATTTGCTCTGTGGATTTTATTTACATTAAGCAATTGACCGGAATTAATTAAATTTGATATTCTATTTTTGAATATTTTAATTGTCCTGCTTGGAATTGTTCCCAATTCCTGGTTTACTGGATTAAATAATGTGTTATATATATATATATATATGTATATATATATATATATATAGAGAGAGAGAGAGAGAGAGATTATACATTAAGAGATCGTCAGTAAGGTAGAATATTCACCTATACAGAAAGAGAGGGAGAACATATATATATATATATATATATATAATATATATATATATATATATATATATATATATATATATAATATATATATATTTAGGCAGCATTTCTTCGTTAATGCAAATTTTATTAAACATGATAGACATTTTATGCCTACATATTCTCTTTTGGATCCGTTCGAATTCCCGTATTACTTTTATCGTATTCGGGGGGAACTGATTAAGGTATTGTCCATAGTTGTATGTATCCCTAGTACTTTCTGCCCGACTTTGGGCCATCATCAGGGGAGAATCTGTTACAAAAGTGATGTAACTTTTGTTTTAGCAAATTACTACTGGGTAAGGACGTCTTTACGAGACCGTAAAAATACATAAACCTAATCATCCTCTTCGCCCTATATCACAAATACCTACACCAATTTATCAACTCACAAAAACAATAAAACAGCTTACTTCACCATACTTACCTAGCAAATACAACACAAAACCTACACATGAATTAATTCAAGTTCTTCATACAATTAAACCCAATAATGGTATATTAGCCTCACTCGATGTAGAAAATTTATTTACTAACGTACCTGTTAATGAAACAATTAATATTATTATAAATAATATTTATAATAACCCATCTCTCCCTCCTCTTAAAATCAACCCGAATATACTTCGAAAACTACTCCTAACATGCACTACTGAAGTTCCATTTTATGATCATCTTGAAAATATTTACGTTCAGACAGATGGTGTCTCTATGGGGTCTGTCCTGGGCCCCATTTTCAGTGATTTCTACATGTCAGATCTCGAAAATAGAATTTTCAATAGCATAAAAAAACCTCCAATATACCTTAGATATGTTGATGATATTCTTATTCTTACTAATAATATTAACGAAATCAACATACTACAAGATACCTTCCAAAACAATTCAGTTCTTAACTTTACTCATGAACTAAACAAAAACAATAAAATTTCCTTTTTAGATGTTCTCATTGATACTAACAACAATAATAACTTCACTACCTCCACCTACAAAAAACCCTCTAGTAATAACTCCTGTACCCTCAACTTTAAAAGTGAATGCCCCTTCAGATATAAAAAAAGCAATTATTCGTAATGTAATATCCCGTGCCAAACTAATCTCCTCCTCCAAAACAATATTTTATAAAGAGGTAAAAACATAAAACAGGCTCTCATCGATAATGGGTTTCCTAACTATATTGTTGATGAACAAATTAAACGTATGATCAAAAATGTTAACCAACAAAATAAACAGTCTACTACTCCATCCAGTCAACAAACATATATCAAACTTTTTTATCGTAACCAAATGCACTACAATTATAAATCCGATGAAAAATAATGAAAACATTAATTCACAAAAACATACTCCCCACTGATCCTAATAAAAAAATAAAACTTATTATATATTATAATAAGTTTAAAACCTCGAATTTGGTCATTAGAAATAACTCCTCTCCCTCGATTGGGGTGCTGCAAAAAACCAACGTTATATATAAATTTAAATGTCCCCTAGGAGATTGTATCTCTGATAATAATAATATATATGTTGGTTTAACCTCAACTACCCTGTCGAGGAGACTTACAATGCACCTTTCTGACACAAGTTCAATAGCTCAGCATTTAAAAAAACATTCATGCCCAACAACACAACTACGAAAAATTCTCACCGACAACACAACAATACTCGAACATCAAAATAATAAACAAAAACTTCAGATTCTCGAAGCACTATATATTAGAAACCTGCAACCAGCACTTAATAGAATTAATTTTCAAACCAGTGCTAACGTACTTAAATGTCTTTTGCTACTGGCACTATTTACAGAATTACATTTAAAAGCAAGCGCCATAATCTCCAACAGCAAAGACGTCCTTACACAGTAGTAATTTGCTAAAACAAAAGTTACATCACTTTTGTAACAGATTCTCCCCTGATGATGGCCCAAAGTCGGGCAGAAAGTACTAGGGATACATACAACTATGGACAATACCTAAATCAATTCCCCCCGAATACGATAAAAGTAATACGGGAATTCGAACGGATCCAAAAGAGAATATGTAGGCATAAAATGTCTATTATGTTTAATGAAATTTGCATATATATATATATATATAGAGAGAGAGAGAGAGAGAGCAAGAGAGAATATAGATATATTGAGAGGCAGTGAGAATATATGCCTATGCAGAAATAGAGGGATGGTTTGCTTTGGTTTGGTTTGTTGGGTTTTATGGCATTTCAACCTTTGTGGGTTATTTAATGCAAAATCCATTTTTATGTAGATAATCTGTTCTATTTCAAACAATTCAGTTTAGCATAAGTACACATTTTAATTGTCAAAAACATTTCTATTTCAAATTATTCAAGCAGTTATATATAACAATTCAGTCAAGTGTAAATACAGTTTCAATGTCGAAAAACAGTTCTATTTGAAATAATTCAGTTAAGCATAAGCACGCAGTTTAAATGTAAGTACGTTTTAATTGTGAAAAACATTTCTCTTTCGAGCTATTCAGTTTACACAATTTATTTTAGCATAATGCTGTTAGTTCAATTTAACCCATTGATAGGGCCCTATCAGGTGCTACCACTCCGGGCCAGAGTGGACCTGGGAGCGATGGCAATGAAGGAGTACTCCACATTCCCCAAAGTTCCTGCACTGTTGGAACCTCACCATCAGATTGTTTAGCATCATATACAGGACACTCATGAAGGGGTCTTACCCCTATGCAGAGAAGCAGTCAGTGTATTCTACAGCCCCAGCTTACTGGGCAAAAAAGAGAGGGAGAACACACACACACACACACACATATATTATATATAGAGAGAGAGAGAGAAAGAGAAAGAGAAAGAGAGAGAGAGATTATATAGATATAGAGATAGTGAAAATATATACTTATACAGTGAGACAAGAACACACATATATATATATATATATATATAAAGTAAAATTTACGACCGTAGTCGTGGGCGACTCGAAGGCTCTCTTTTCATTAGTTACTTCACCGAGGTGTAGAGGAGGGAGCTACTCCTTTCTCTGGATTGCTCCGCTTTACCCTTGATCAGTAACTTATAATGCCGAATGTTAAGCAATGTGGCATCAAGTACCATTTTTGGAGTTCTTGGTATGACGAGGCCTGGGATTGAAACACAGTCTACCGGGCCACAGGCGAAAATTCTACCCACTAGAATAATAATCTCGTGGGTAGTGTCACCAGGTTGAGTCATATCAAAGTTATTTAATGCCAAATCCCCTTTTACACATATACATTAAATATCCTTGCTTTGGCGACTTTAGTCGAGGGTGTCCCAAAGGCCCCCTTTTCAATAGCTACTACGACGAGGTGTAAGGGAGGGGGTCACTCCATTCCCTGGATTGTTCCACTTTAACATTGATCTGTACCTTACAATGCTGAGTGTTAAGCAAGGCGGCGTCAAGCATAATTTTTGAGTTTTTATTATGTCTCGACCTGGGATTGAACCCCGGCTCTGCCGGACCATTGGCGAACACCTTTTACAGATAATATTTTTAAACGGGCCTGAGATCTTCGGCGCATACAGTTTTATTTTTAATATAAAAAACAGAATTTAACATCAGTCAATTGCTTGCACATTTCATCATCATCATCTGCATGGATATCCCTGACCCTCTCTTGCCACTCCTCCATATCGTCCAACGCTTCCAGCAGGTTCTCAGGGCTACATCCCATATCTACATAGAGCTGCTGTATGTAGGTTCCAGCTGGTCGCCCTGCCTTTGATCAGCCATGTGAAGGGGTCCACAAGAGTACATCACTTACGAGCTCGTCCCTACTTCTCCAGCGGTGTCCCCCCACATGTCTGGTTAGTCTAATTTTGATAGTTTTCGTAATGGGTGGTAGGTGACCGTACAGCTGCTGCTTTGTGGGGTGTAGCCTAAAGGACCTGTTCAATATTGCTCGCAGCATTCTTGCGTAGTAATCGTCAAGTTTTTCTCCATCCGTTTAGTTGGCGTCCATGTTGTGCATCCATATAGCTGTATCGACACGACCGCTGCTTGGAAGAAAATGTGTTTCATTTTATCGGTCAGGTCTGACTTCCATATGACCAATAGCTATCGATAGCTGCCCATGCCTTTGCTATTTGCGTGTTGATGTCTGTCTCGGTTGATGAATTACTGCTAGCGAGGAAGGTGAACTTGTCAGCTAGTTTCAGATTTGTATTATTAAGGGTTTTCGGACTATTGTCTTAATCTTTATTGTTATTTCCAAAACGTTTCGGCCGATATGTCCCCCGGCCTTCTTCAGGTGTTTGTTGAACTCGGGAACCTTCTCAGAACTTCGAATTACTTCGAAGGCCGGGGGACGTATCGGCCGAAACGTTATGAAAATAACAATAACGATGAAAACAATAATCCGAACAACTTTAATGATAGAAATCATCGAGCTTCGTCCCAGAAATTTAGACAACAAACACCTGGTGAAGGCCAGAGGACATATCGGCCGAAACGTTGCGGAAATAACAATAAAGATGAAAACAATAGTCCGAGCACCTTTAATGATAGAAATCATCGAGCTTCGTCCTAGAAATTTAGACAACAAACACCTGAAGAAGGCCGGAGGACATATCGGTCGAAACGTCGCAGAAATAACAATAAAGATAAAGACGATAGTCTTAACACCTTTAATGATAAAAATCATCAAGTTTCGTCTCAGAAATTTAGACAACAAGTTTCAGATTGTTTGTTCTATTTGACCCACAGATAGAGCCCTGTCAGGTGATACTACTCCAGGTTAGAGTGGGCCTTGGATCAATGTTAATAAAGGTGTATTCTGAATTACCTAAATCTCCAAGGTTGGGGTCTTGCTATCAGATTGATTAATGAAAAATCTCCGACACACGTTTGCGGAGGGTCTAAACCTTCTGTAGAGATGCAGTCGGTGTATTATCCAGCCAGAAGACTGGACCAATTGTAAATAAACAAGGAGAAAAGCCTTGTTATTTTGAAGATTTTGCCATTTCACTTGGCTAAAATGTAGAACTAATAGAAAACAAAATGATCGACAAATACTTGGATCTTGCTTGAAAGCAGAAAAAGCTGCGCAAGAAGAAAGTGACTCCGATACAAATCGGAATTGGAGCACACTCAACTGTTCTCAGCGGTCCGAAAAAGAGAACTGGAGATCAGCGGAAGAATAAAGACCATCGACATGACAAGATGGCTAAAATCGGCTGGGATACTTAGAAGAGTCCTGGAGATCTGAGAAACCTTGCTGTCACTCAGACTCCAGGGAAAGACCACCACTTAAAAGTGGCGATTGAGATAGCTTATATATATATATATATATATATATATATATATAGACAAATAGGGATGAATATATCGAGAGAGATAACAAATACATATATATATATATATATATATAACATCATGTCGTACCACCAGTACAGATTTCCCATAATCTTCCCTCCCTATTCATCTCTATTGTCCATTGCATTTGACCAGTCCTCTTGACAACATCTCGTGTCTGTACAGAGCTGTTGTGGATAAGTTCCTGCCGGACGTCTAACACCTATTCGTCCGCGTGAAGAGTTCCTCGGGAGAACGTCGCTTATGAGCTCACCCTTACTTCTCCAGCAGTGTCTTGCATGGCTTGTCCGTCTGATTTGAATAGTTTTAGAAATGAGTGGTTAGTGGTCGCGTAGCTGCAGTTTTGTGGGCCCGTAATAGTTTGTGCGTGTTATCGTCTGCCTTTTGTCTTTTCCTGTGTAAAGACATTTTCTTTCATTAAATTTATCGATGTCTGAAGAACGTCGACTCGGCAGATTATTAACAGGTATGGCGCTTACTTATGTCCTGGAAAAACACCAGCAACAATATCAAAGAAGTCTGTGGGTCCGTCTGGGGATCGAAATTTTCCTTTTGTTTTTATAGGGCATTATTATGATTGCGACCGTTTTTTGGAGAGACTATAAGCTATAAGTATTTACTCCATCTTCTCTATGTTTATGGAGTCAAAGGTCTTGGAGTAATCAACAAATAAGAGTGTCACCTCAAGGTTTTTTGAACGAACTCCTTCAAGAATTCGATCGTCTAAGAACTTACTCAATGCATGTTCGATGCTGTTGAGAAGCAGAGCATTATAAATCTGATCCACTATGGAAGTAACGGTAATATCTCGGTAGTCCTTGACAATTCCAAGATCGCTTTTCTTGTAGAAAGGGATGATGCAGCCTTTTGCCCATCACTCTATTGTGATCTTGCAGTATGTCGTCGAATTTCCTTGTTTTCCATACTTATAGTAGTATTTCATCAAGACCAGCAACTTTCCCGTGTCTGCGTCGGGTTCTTCTTACGTAAACTGTACTTGTTTGATTTTTTAAACTCAGAAGTTAAACATTGGAAGTCATGGGAAGCAGCATGGTGGGTGGGAAGCACGGTGGATGAACTCAGCGTCGGGTCAATGAAGCGTTTCATCTTATGTTGGGCAGAAGAACCCCAAAGTTCAAAGGTCAGGAACAAATAGTTCAGTCAGAAAACTACTGCTACTCATCTTTATATGTGTCGTCTATTGGTGGGATAGAAATAGAGCCATGGAAAGATTACCATGACCATCATTTAAACCTTATATATATATATATATATATATATATATATATATATATATATATATATATAAGGTTTAAATGGTTAGAAGCTTTGGCTTGGCGTTTGAGTCAACCAGGGTTTCGATCCCAGCTACGGGAAGCTACTGTCTAGCCACACTGATGAGTTCTGATAGAACAAAACAGATCTGTCTGTGGATGACTATATATATACAAAATTAACTTAAATCGCGAGTCGGATTTCTCCAACTAAATTTTCACCTTAACGGATCATCAGGGAGTCTCATACCCGTACGAGACTCCCTGATGATCCGTTAAGGTGAAACTTTAGTTGGAGATTTCCGATTCGCGATTTAAGTTAATTTTATAATTGGCTCCACTCGTGTTGAGCACTCTTGTAATTGTAGCATTGCGGAGTTGACGGTGGGTTTTATTTTTCTTTTGACCTACTGACTGCATATCTCTTGTTTTTTTTCAACTGGTGTGACGGGGTTGGCCTTTTCTTTCTTTTTGTCCTATGATATTTTTTCTTTTTCCCCCGGGCGGTGATTCGAGATATTTTTATCTCTTGTTCCTGGCGGGTTTTTTCTTCTTTTTTTCTGGTAACCGTGAATGCTGGTAGATAGTAGATTAGTAAATATATATATATATATATATATATATATATGTATAGCGAGGAACAGAGCAAGAGCGACAAAAATACATTGAGATAGATATCTTATAAATTTATTGACGGAGAGAGAGAGAGAGAGAGAGAGAGTAGGGGAGAGATATGAATAGATTTAGATATATAAAGTACGAGGATCATTAAATAAGTTTCCAACCTTTTTTCGTATGGGCACTTTTATAGATAGTACACACATGAAACTCTAGTCCCCTTCGAAGTAATCTCCTCCGGTTGCAATGCACTCGTTCTACAGTTCCAAAAACATCTGGAAGGCTCCATGGAAGTCCTCTTGTGTGAGCGTGACTTTTATAGATAGTACACACATGAAACTCTAGTCCCCTTCGAAGTAATCTCCTCCGGTTGCAATGCACTCGTTCTACAGTTCCAAAAACATCTGGAAGGCTCCATGGAAGTCCTCTTGTGTGAGCGTGTCTATCACCTTCGTCACAGCCTCTTTCATCTCCTCAATTGTCTCATAACGACAGCCTCTGAGCCTAGGGAATAAGCAAAAGTCACAGGGAGCAAGGTCTCGACTACATGGAGGGTGAGGAACAGTTTTGATGCCCATCTTGGTCAAATAGTCTGTGACAAGGATGGGGTTGGGGACTGGTGGATTGTCCTGCTGGAAAGGCCACTGACCCGATTTGCAGAGTGCTGGCCTCTTCCGACGGAATCTCTTCCTGGACTCCCTTAAAACCTCAACATAGTAACCCTAAGCTTAACCCTAACCGTTTGGCCAATCAACTGTGGTGTATTCCTTACTCCTCCCACACCTCTCATCATCCCTCACAGACTCCGTGCCTTCCTTGAATCTCTTATGCCACTCAAAAACTCATGGTCGATTCATACAAGACGGTCCAAAAGCAGTCCGAAGTTTCCATACGTTTCTGTGGCATCATTTTTTCCAGGTTTAAAACAGAATTTTATTGAATATTGTTCTTCTAAAGTGTCCTCACGTCCAGATTGCATTTTTGAAATTCACCAGCTGTGACAATTAGGCTTTAGTTGGGTGTATTACAATTCCTGCTGTAGCTGTTCATTTAAATCTTAAATCTTAGAAATTGGTCAATCATCTCATTAAATGTATAGCAATAACATCGTGAATTTTCAAGAGTCTACGACAATTTTAATACCTGTACAAAAATATAGGACCAGATGTTAATAATTTCTAAATTATGAAAATCAGATATATGAAAGATAAAGTAGAAAAACAATTAAATTGAAAATATAAAGAAATTTCAAATCATTTTTATATGTATATTGGTATTGATACTTAATTTTAAAAAAATTTGACATAAATATAAGACCAATGAGCAGAACTAAAGAATATGAAGGTAATTATTTTTCATATTTTGTAGATCCAACGTTAGCTTTGATAACCTCAAAAATTCGGCAAAGCATACTATCTACTAGTTTCTGAAGTTGAAAAGAAGGTATTTTTCCTCTTGGTCTAAGATTGTATTTTTGTGTTTATAAATTGCTGAGTAATGTCGACCTCCTTCATAAACTTTTGCAACAATCAATCCCTACAAATTTTCTATAGGATTGTGGTCTTGAGAGCACGCTGGGTGGTCAATAAGTCTTTTTTTAACCCAAACAAATACTTCTTTGTTATTGATGCACTGTTGGTAGCAACATTATGAAAAATCGATTCATCTCCACATAGACGACGCCCTTTTTGTGCGAGAGATAAATCATTTAGCATCTTCACATAGTCTGCTGCTTTTTTGTCGACTACTGACAAATTGTAGTTTAAATTTTCTTGAAGATGAAAATC
>CAUZXS010000657.1:15000-38412 GCA_963585895.1 Sepioteuthis lessoniana
GAAGGACTCTTGGAAGAAAAAAGAAAAAAAAACCCTCAAAATAACAAGGATTCGAGTTTATGTAATTAAACCTATTCAAATAAAAAGATACTGCCAAAATATACCATGTTCATATATATTCGTGATGCCTTCAATAAGTTTCCAGCCTTTTTTGTACAGGCATTTAAAATTGTCGCAGACTCTTGAAAATTCAGTATCTTATTGCTATACATCTTATGAGAAGACTAACCAATTTTTATGATTTCAGGTTCAAATGAACAGCTACAGCAGCAATTGGAATACACCCTACTAAAGCCTGATTGTCACAGCTGGTGAATTTCAAAAATGCAATCTGGACGTGAGGACACATGAAAAAAAAAAAAACGATATGCAATAAAATTCTGCCACAGAAACCTAAGGAATGCTTCAGACAGTTTGTGGAGCATCTTGCATGAATCGAGCATCAGTTTTTGAGTGTCATAAGAGATTCAAGGAAGGCAGGGAGTCTGTGAGAGATGATGGGAGGTGTGAGAGGAGAAAGGAAGTGAATACCCCAGAGTTGATTGGCCAAAGGGTTAGAGTTACTATGTTGAGGTTTTAAGGGAGTTCAGGAAGAGATTACGTCGGAAGAGACCAGCACTCTTCAAATCGGGTCAGTGGCATTTCTAGCAGGACAATGCACCAGTCCCCAACTCCATCCTTGTCACAGACTATTTGACCAAGATGGGCATCAAGATAGTTTGTCACACTCCCTATAGTCGAGACCTTGCTCCCTGTGACTTTTGGTTATTCCCTAAGCTCAGAGGCTGTCGTTATGAAAAAGTTGGGGAGATAAAAGAGGCTGTGACGAAGGTGATTGACACGATCGCACAAGAGGACATCCATCGGGCCTTGCAGAAGTTGTTGGAACGGTACAACGAGTGCATTGCAGCCGGAGGAGATTACTTCGAAGGGGACTAGAGTTTCATATGTGTACTATCAATAAAGGTGCCAATACGAAAAAAGTCTGGAATCTTATTTGATGATCCTCGTACCGCATTTTCACCTTTCTAAATTACTGATAGACTGGCAAACCTTTTCGAGTGAGGTCAAGTCTCATTAAGCACCCCTTTCATATGGCTTGGTTCCACATCTAAACAAAAAAGCTTTGTAACTTACTACCCTATTTACCAACCCCTCCGCTCGGGCAGGATATAACACAAGGTCAATTTTTAAGCGGAGTTTAACAGGGTCGAATTCAGAGTTTTCCTTCTTTTAGAGTAGTTGCCTCACCAAGGCCCAAGAACCTAGTCTGTCCTACTATTTACCCATAACTGGAGGGAGAATAATTGGATTCACACTTTTCCCTAGGGTATTAGTGCTATGTGAAATGCAATCAGCCTCGTCCAGGATTTGAACTCGTGTCGCCGTGTCCATTGTAATTAACTACAATCAACGTACCGGGAAAAAATGAAAGGCCGTTTTATTGTTTTCGTGGTTCATGTCACAGAAAACGCAATTATTTTGACACTCAGACTTTTCTTCTTACTAAGGTAACAAGGTGATTCGTTGCATTGTCACGAGATAGGAGAGAATTTCAGTGAAAGTGAGATAGATAGATGGACAGAGAGAGCGAGAGAGAGAGAGAGAGAGAGAGAGAGAGAGAAATAATGTGTGTATGTGCGTGCGTGTATTTGAGTCTAAGCCTGTAGAGTTAGAATCAGTCGATCTAGCTATCTCAGTCTGTTCAAATCAATCAATCTATCCGTCTATCTATTCGTTTATCTTAGTATTTTCATATCTATCTATCTATCTATCTCATTCTCTTCCCATCTATCTCATTCTGTTCCTATCTATCTATTTATCTATCACGAGCAGGTGTAATAAAAATAAGCCGAAACAGCTGTTTTGAGCGACTGGCTCGTTTGAATGACATAATAGGATAAGAAATATGAGCAGTAACTTTCCTGCTAGACAAGACGTTTCCTCATAACACATGCTTGTTTGCAAAGGCGTATTTGATAGAAGTATCTCTTGTGATCAAATGCCGGTTTCTCTGACAACCGGATGTAGTGCTAATCGTCCGATTCTGTTGTTGAATTGTCTACTTCGCTGGAAGCAGTACGGAAAATGGCGTCAAATCTGATGACGTACGCTTTGCCAAACGTCATAACGATTTAGACTTTGGAACACAGGCGGATAAATAAGATATAAACTTCTCTTTATTTATCAGTAGAAGCTGTCAAAAGAGTATTTTCATGGAGATACGTCTTACATATTATTGCTGAAACTATAATTCAATATATTAGTCTCATCTATCTATCTATCTATCTATCTAAAATCTTTTCTTCTTTAAACTGTATGTATGTATGCATGTATGTATCTCAGTTTTTGGATATCTATCGATCTATCCATCACTTTCTCTCTCTCTCTCTCTCTCTCTATATATATATATATATATACAGTGACACGCATAAGTATTGGATACATTTTATTTTCTGCAACTTCTTTAGGACATGGTCGGAATTTCGTGCTTCAACACGACAATGATCCCTAACATACCACAAAACATACAAAGGAATGGTTTGAAAATAATGATATTAGTACTCTCAATTATCCAAGTCAGTCTTCTGACTTAAATACAATTGAGAATTTGTGGAATACTTTGAAGGTTAAAGTTCAAAAGCGGAATCCACAAAATATCAAGCAATTAGAGGAATTATGCAAGGAAGAATGGGGTAAAGTAACGCTGGATCAGTGTGGAAAACTTGTGGCCAACTACAGAAAGCGACTGGAAGCAGTGAAACAAAACAGAGGCAATGGAAACAAAATATTAAATTGATGTATCCTATACCTTGGCATAGGGTAATTTTGAACTTTGATAAAAAATGGATTCAACCATGAATTTTTAATTTTCCTTCGACATACAACTAAAACAACTTTACGAGATATTACTGACCCGATATCAGGCAAAATGGCGAACATAAACTAGAGTTATAACAGAAAATAATAAGCAGACGGAAGAGCTCCTCGATTGCAAAACTAAAAGCTGCTAACCAAGAACAAAGACAACAGAAGTGGAAAGAATCTTATGAAAATTTACAAAGGAAGAAGTTGAAGCAATATCGAAAAAATTAAAACCAGAAAAACTGCTGGCCTCGATGAAATTAGAATGAAAGACAAGAAGATTTAACGACATAATTCTTCGATTATACAACGCTGTTTATAAACAAGACGCAATAGAGAAATGGACAAAAAGTTGTAACCACCCATTCCTGCCAAGAAAGGTGACCTTCAAATCACTAAGAACCTCAATGGGAAAAATCTTTCTGCTCTAGCAACTAAGATTAGTTTGTTTGGGTTTTATGGCATATCAACCTTTGAAGAATATTTAATGCCGAAATCATTTTACGCAATAAGCAGTTCTATTTCAAACAATTCCATTTAGCACTAGTACACAAAAACATTTTTATTTCAAGATATTCAGTTTAGTCAGGCAGTTCCAATTTAGACGATTCAGTTTAGTATAAGTATAGTTTTTTTTACACACAGTTAAATGTCAAAACAGTTCTATTTCAAACAATTAAGTTTAGCATATGTACGTAGTTTAAATGTCAAAACATTTCTAGCTTTAGTGCGCAGTTTACTTCTTTTTGACCCATAGATAGGACCCTATCAAGTGCTACCACTCTGGGCCAGAGTCAACAAATTTTAAATGGTTATAAGTATTGCTATGTATCATTAACAATTCAATCAAACATAAGACATTCGTTTATACACTGTTAAATGATAAAAAAATTCTATTTCATGTAATTCAGTTACGTATAAGTCATTCGCTTCCATTTAACTTAAAAGTCAAACTTTTCTATTTGACCCATAGATAGGATCCTATTAAATACTACCACTTCAGGTCAGAGAGGTCCCCAGAGCAATGGAGGGGTACTCCTCATTTCTCAAAGCCCCAGCATTACTGGAGCCTTGTCATCAGATTGTTTAATGTCATACCCAGGACACTCGTTAGGGGTCTTACCCCTCTGCAGAGATGCAGTCGTTGTATTCTACATCGGCAGCCGACCGGGTTCTTCAGAAATTAATAAAAGTGTTACTGAGAAAATAATGTTTACGTATCTAAACTAGGAATATATTCTCATGATTTATAATAGAAATGAATTGAAACTGAGGAAGAAAGAAAATCTTATTTATCAGAAATTGATCAGTTTTAATGAGAAAATAAGGTTATTATATTTGAAATATAAATATATTCTCATGATTTTATAATAGAAATGAATAAACACCGAGAAAAGAAATTTTATTGATCAGAAATTAATAAAAATGTTAAAAAGAAAATAAATTTATCAAATGTAAAAATAAATATATTTTCATTATCTTATTACAGAAATGAATTTTAAAAAATTATAGCCAGAAATTGATAAAACTGTTACTGAGAAAATAAGGTTTGGTTTAGTTTGTTGGGTTTTATGGCATATTGTTGTATATTGACCTACGACTCGGCCGGGTTGACAAAATAGGAAATGCACCAATGTAAATAATAGGTGCATCCGGTCGAGGAATATCAGAATTATATCCTTGACCGTGGATGGGTTGAATGAGTGCAATTTGTGACGCCCACAAGAAGAAGGGGGCGTTGAACTATTATATAACTCGGTGTAGACAGGAAGTTGGTTAGTTTGGAGACCAGACCCGTTGGTGACAAGATGAGGTAGAGAAAGCCAGCACCCAGCGGAGTGGGCCCACAGGACCCCGGTTGAGCAGCACAGGAGAATAGGAAAGAAACGCGGTTATGGCCAATAGAGTGGGGGTCAATATGTTGCAGTTCTGTTCGGTCTCCAACTCCCTCTCACACACACCCTTTCGAATAAAGTGAGAGGTATATTTTTCTAAACGACTGTGTCGTTCCTCTTTATCCTTGCGTCTTTATAGTGTCGTTGTGTTCTGCATGCATATGTGTATATATGCATATTTATTATGTGGCTATACAACACTATCAACTTTTCTAGGTTATTTAACGCCAAATCCATTTTTATGTAAATAATAAGTTCTATTTCAAACAATTCAGTTTAGCATGAGTACGCAGTTTAATTGTCAAAAACATTTCTATTTCAAACGATTCAAGCAGTTATATATAACAAGTCAGTTTAGTGTAAGTGCTGTTTCAATGTCAAAAACAGTTCAATTTCAAACAAATCAGTTTAGCTTAAGTAAACAGTTTAAATGTAAGTACAGTTTAATTGTGAAAAACATTTCTGCTTCTAGCTATTCAGTTTAGCCAAGCAGTTCTAATTCAGATAATTCAGTTTAGTATAAGTACAGATTTAGTTTACACTGGTAATTGTCAAAACAGTTCTATGTTAAACAATTCAGTTTGGTGTCAATATAGTTTCAATGTCAAAAAACAGTTCTATTTTTAAAAGTTCAGTTTAGTACAAGCATGCAGTTTAAATGAAGTACGGTTTCAGTTTAGCATAAGCACGCGATATAAATGTAAGTACGGTTTAATTGTCAAAAACATTTCTATTTCAAGCCATTCAATTTAATCAAACAATTCAGTTTAGCATAAGTATACCGTTAGTTCTATTTAACCCATAGATAGGGCCCTATCAGGTACTACCACCCCGGGCAAGAGTGGACCTGGGAGCAATGGCAAAGAAGGGGTGCTCCGTATTCCCCCAAGGCCCCAGCATTACAGGGACCACACCATCAGACTGTTTAGTGTCATATACAGGACACTTATTAGGAGGGGGGTCTTACCCCTCTGCAGAGGTGCAGTCAATGTATTCTACAGCCCTAGGTAACTGGGCAATAAGAAAATAAGGTTATAATTTAGAATATGTATATATTCTCATGGCTTTATACTAGAAATGCATTAAAAAGGAAAAAGAAAGGGATTGTTTATAGGAATTAATGTAATAATTTATGACAGTGTGGTAAATATGAGAATAACACCTGGAAGAATTTCCAAAGACAAATTTTGTATGGAACAAAAGATGTTGTATTTTGACCTTCGGCCCGAGCAAAATGCCATTCAGGGTGATGCACCGGAAGGAAGTGACACATTCCAATGGCATTTATGTGAGGAAATCGCGTGGGCGGAAATTGGCTGATGAAATGGGACGAGCTAAAAAAATTCCCACGGTACACTCATAGACTGATGCTCCGGAAGAGAGTGACCTCTGAACTGCATGACAGTTATTTCCGCTTGATGACGATTAAACATTCGATTTCAAAGATCGAGTGGGCGTCGAACGATTATATAATTCAGTTGAGTTCGACGAGCCAGTGGAGTTGCCAGTAGAGTTCCAGACAGTTGGAGAAGAGAAGTAGTAGGGAAAGCCACACCCGACCGAGGGCCCCTCGGGAACCCCGAGTGAGTTTGGGGCCCAGAGAATATGCTGATAAGATGCAGTAAAGAAAGCCAGCATGCAGCAGAGTGGGCCCTAGGCCTCTGGTTGAGCAGCCCTAGAGAACAAGAAAGACACAACGTTGACGGCCATAAGTTTGGGGGTCAAAATATTACAGTTTATGTTCAGTCTCCAGCTCCTTCTCACAGTAAAACCCCACACAACCTTTTCGAACCCTTGCAATAAAGTGAGAGGTAAATATTGTTAAAGAAGTCTTCCTGCGTCTTTGCCAATTCCTGCGTCTGTATTTATTATTATGTCGTTATGATGCTACATGAACATGTAGATGACAATATAACAAAGAGTCTCATATGTACATCAATATATAAAATACTTCCCTACAAACATCTTGATAGAAAAAAGTCAATAGACGGAGACGTGGGGATCAACTGAAATTTTCCTGATGGACAGTACGATACTTGGGGTTATTTGTTTGTTTGCTTGTTTTTTAGGGTTTTACGGCATAACAAACTTTGTAGGTTATTCAATGCCAAATTCATTTTTATACAAATAAACAGTCCTATTTCGAACAATTTAGGTTAGAATAAGTACACAGTTTAATTGTCAAAATATCTCTATTTCAAGCTATTCAGTCTAGTCAAACAGTTCTAATTTAAACAATTCAGTTTAGTATAATTATAGTTTTTGTTTACATACAGTTACATATCACAACAGTTCTATTTCAAACAATTCAGTTTAGCATAAGTATAGATTTTGTTTACACACCCAATCATGTCTAGTCTTATTCTCCTTTAATGCCAGTTTGTCAATGAAAATATGCTTTTTATTATTTGCACACTGTTAAATGATTTCAATCATCGACACTTAACACTCACAGTTGTAAATTTCTTTGTTTAAAGACATATTAACCATTGGAGTTATGTAGTAACTTTCTAAGTTTTTGCTTAGCTGTGGCAGAGGGTGTATGACTAGGGCACACAATGAGACTTGAGCTCACTCGTAAAGGTTTGCTAGTCTAGATTGTTAACCATTACACCACCCGAGACGCCCATCGTGGGTTTTTTTAACGACAAAAACATCATTGTATAAGAACAGCAATGATACTATGTAACTCAGAGCTGAGGGTAAAATTATGTCCATGCCTTTTCCAGGGGTATTAGCTTGAAGTTAAACGTAATAGCGGGACTAGAGTTCGAACCTGCTTACTTCGAAGCCGCTGTTCAGCTCTTTAACCATTACGCCTAAAAATAGTTCTATTTTCATACAGTTAAATGGTACTTAGAACATCGATCGATAAAATCAGAGAAAACGGCTTCGAGCTGACAAAGAAAAGAAGCAGAAGGTACTATTTACCAACCCCTCTGCTCGGGCAGGATATGACACAAGGTCAATTTTTAAGCGGAGTTTAACAGGTTTTAATTCAGAGTTTTCCTTCTCCTAGACTAGTTGCCTCACCAAGGCTGAAGAACCTAGTCCGTCCTACTATTTACCCATAGCTGGAGGGAGAATAAGGGGGTTCATACCTTTCCCAAGGGTATTTGCCCGAAAGTGAACGTAATAGAGCGACTGGAGTACGAACTCGCGTACTACGATTCCGCAGTTCATCGCTTTAACCATTGCACCACGAGGAAAAGAAGCAGAAGGTACCCCGCAAAAACAATTACCAACGCTGATTACGCCGATGACATGGCGATACTGGCAAATACGTCCAACCAAGCCGAAACACTACTGCATAGTAGTGCATGGAATGAGCCGCCGCAGGCATTGGCCTCCATGTCAATGCACATAAAACTGAATATATGTGCTTTAATCTAGCAGGGAACCTCTCTGAAACTGGTTGACAAATTCACCTACCTAGAAGCAGTGTCTCATCAACCGAAAAAGACATCGACACGCGGCTAACGAAGGCATGGACAGCTATCGATAAGCTATCAATCATATGGAAATCAAACCTGACCGATAAAATGAAACGTAGTTTCTTCCAGGCAGTGATCGTGCCGATACTGCTGTATGGATGCACTACTTGAACGCTAACAAAATGGCTGCGGAAGAAGCTAGACGGCAATTACACAAAAATGTTGCGAGCATTATTGAATAAGTCCTAGTGGTAACACGCCACAAAGCACCAACTATACGGCCACCTGCCTCCCATCACGAAAACTATCCAAGTTAGACGAACCAGACGCGCAGGACACTGCTGGAGAAACAGAGACGTGCTCATAAGTGATGTACTCCTATGGACCCCCACATATGGCCGAACAAAAACAGGACGACCAGCTAGAACATACATACAGCAGCTATGTGAGGATACGGGATGTAGTCCAGAAGACCTGCCAGAGGCGTCGAACGATAGGGAAAAGTGACGAGAGAGGGTCAGGGATATCCGTGCTAGCGGCACGACATGATGATGATGATGATGATGATGATATGGTTTCGATATTTACTATATAATGCTAGATTTTTGAAATATTTATAAACAGAATTAAGCAGGAAATAACCTACAAGGGTTCATGTGCTATTAACCCAACCAAAGAATTTAGTATATATGATTTGTGAATAAATAGTTTTTAGGTAAAATTTTAGACAAGCCACAGATCATTTGTTAATACCCAAGTAAATAGTTTCAAATATTTGGATATAACACGAGTAATTCTATTTAGTATTAATCATTTGGTAGCTTGCAGTTGAATGGAATTACATATATATACGAGGATCATTAAATAAGTTTCCAGACTTTTTTCGTATGGGCACTTTTATTGATAGTACACACATGAAACTCTAGTCCACTTCGAAGTAATCTCCTCCGGCTGCAATGCACTTGTTGTATCGTTCCAACAACTTCTACAAGGGCCCATGGAAGTCCTCTTCTGTGAGCGTGTCAATGACCTTCGCCGCAGCTTCTTTCATCTCCTTAATTATCTCATAAGGACAGCCTCTGAACTTAGGGATTAACCAAAAGTCACAGGGAGCAAGGTCTGGACTATAGGGAAGGTAAGGAACAGTCTTGATGCCCATCTTGGTCAAATAGTCTGTGATAAGGATGGAGTTTTGCACTGGTGCATTGTCCTGGTGGAAATGCCACTGACCCGATTTGAAGACTGAGAGCCTCTTCCGACGGAACCTCTTCCTGAACTCCTTTAAAACCTCAACATAGTAACACTAACCCTAACCCTTTGGCCAATCAACTCTGGTGTATTGACTTCCTTACATCTCCCATACCTCTCATCATCCTTCACAGACTCCCTGCATTCCTTGAATCTCCTATGCCACTCAAAAACTGATGCTCGATTCATGCAATATGCTCCAAAAGCAGTCTGAAACATTTCATATGTTTCTGTGGTATTTTTTCCAAGTTTAAAACAGAATTTTATTGCATATTGTTCTTCTAAAGTGTCAGATTGCATTTTTGAAATTCACCAGCTGTGACAATCAGGTTTTAGCAGGGTGTATTCTAATTGCTGCTGTAGCTGTTAATTTGAACGTGAAATCATAAAAATTGGTCAGTAATCTCATAAGATGTATAGCAATAACATACTCAATTTTAAATGCCTGTATAAAAATCGTCTGGCAACTTATTCAATGCACCACGTACGTATAAATAAGTCTTGTCATTGAATTAACCTAAAATAACCAAACCAAATCATATATATATATATATATATATATATATATATATATATATATATATATATATGCGTGTATGTGTCTGTGTGTTTAAAGAGGATTTGACTTTGAATAAACCACAAGAGTTGACATGTCATTAAACGAAATAACCAAAACAAACCTCCAGACTATTTCTAATCCAATATGATTACTTCCTCTGATGTTATTATTAGCTATCTCGACTTGCACACAGCTTTTTACGAATTTCATTGTTTGGGGATGCACTCATACTTGTGGCCTTGTGCCAAACTCGGTTTAACGTTTATTAGAATACTATGACTTGCGGAACAAAATAAAACCATCCGAACCAATTATACCAAACTGATAATACTTCACAAAAGTGTAAGCGTAGATAATGTGATGACAGAAATGAAAAGCTTCATCACATGATAAGCGAATGCAACAAACAAACTGGCACAAAAGGAGAATAAGACTAGACATGACTGGGTGGGAAAGGTGTTCCACTGGGAATCGTGCAAGATATTAAAATTTGACCGTACTAACAGATGGTTTATGTACAAAACAGAATCTAAGAAAATGAGACACATTAAATTTTCTGGGGATTTACAGATACAAACGGATCACCAAATTCCGGCCAGACGACCAGATCTAGAATTGGTTAATGAAAAAAGAAGAACTTTTTGTCTAGTGAATTCTTCGGTTCTGACGGACTATAAATTAAAATTAAGATAAGAGAGATAAATACTTAGATCTTGGCTGAGAGTTGAAAAAGCTGTGGAACATGAAGGTGACGGTGTTACGAATAATGGAAACATTTCTCAAGGCTTTGAAAAAAGACTGGCAGTGGGGAATAGAAATCAGAGGAAGAAACGAGACTATATAGATTACAGCATCGTTGAGATTGGCTTGAATCCTGAGAGGAGTTCTGGTAACTTGAGGTGACTTGCTGTCACATATGCTACCGTGAATGATGACCAGCTAACAATGGTGTGAAAAACTCTGAAGAAGTATCAGACGATACTTACAACAACTACTACAAAAACAAATATTACTACTCCAGCGGCAACAACTACTATCAATAATAATAATAATAATAATAATAAGATGATGATGATGATGATGGTGTAAAGGATAGGGAATGTTCATTTCCCTTTAAATCGTATTCGTTTCCATTATCAATGTGATATTTACAAGGATTTTCGCGCTTCTTAATCAATAGAGGTCGCTGTCGGCAATTATGTCTTAGAAAATGGCACCGATGTCAATTTCTACAGCGCCGACGCAGATTTCGGTGCAAACTTTCCGGCCTATAAGGTTCGGAGATGTCCGCTTGTTTCCGATGAAACGCATCAGATGCATGCGGTTATTTCCGGTCACTTCCGGTCAGACTCCTAAAACGGGGTTGCACTCTCTCTCTCTCTCTCTCTCTAACACGCGGACCGAATACAAATGAATACTTACCAGCGAGTTAACATGTGCAAAACTTGCCTTGTTTTGAATGTAACGTTTTTAAAATGATATATGTTCGAGACCTTCGGGAAAAAAGAAGAAAAAGATTAAAATAAAATCTTTAAAAAAAGGGTCAAATATAGGAATCTAGGAGATTATTTCAAAGATAATTAGATAGTTTTTATTTTTATTTTTCAGGTCGGCAACATTGATGGAACATCTTTTAAGCAAATTTTACCTTGAATAAGTGCAAAAAATTAAGATAGGAAGTTACGTTCTGGAAGTTGGGTTAAGGATGTCTCAAAGATGAAGGTTAGCAATACTAGTTAGAATTAATAATAAAAACTAAAAGAACTGGGAAAATAAAAGAAAGTATTATTTAATATCAATACCTTCTCTCGACACACCTCCATTTCGTCTATTGCTTTCGGCAGATCCTCAGGGCTACATCCCGTATCTACTCAGAGCTGCTGTATGTAGGTTTGAACTGGACGTCCTGCCTTTGCTTGTCCAAGTGAAGGGGTCCACAGGAGTACATCACTTATGAGCTCGTCCCTACATCTCCAGCAGTGTCCCGTGTATCTGGTTCGTCTAATTTTAATAGTTTTCGTGATGGGTGATAGGTGGCCGTATAGCTGCTGCTTTGTAGGGTGTTGTCTCTAGGACTTGTTTATTATTACTCGCTGCATTCTTGTGTAATTGCCGTCAAGCTTTTTCTCCATCCGTTTTGCTAGCGTCCATATGGTGCATCCATATAACAGTATCGACACGACCGCTGCTTGGAAGAAACTGTGTTTCATTTTATCGGTCAGGTCTGACTTCCATATGACCGATAGACTATCGTTAGCTGTCCATGCCTTTGCTAGTCGCGTGTTTATGTCTGTCTCGGTTGATGAGACACTGCTTCCTAGGTAGGTAAACTTAGAATTAGGAAAAGGAAAGGAAATACTAGTTAAAATGAATAATAAAACCAACTTGAATTGAGAAAATAAAACGAAATACTAGTTAATATTAATAGTAAAGTTAAGTAGAATTAGGAAAAGGAAAGGAAATACAAGTTAACATTATGAAGGATGATTCTTGATAAAGCTTCATCTAAGGATAAATGTTTAAGATATTAAGCTCCAAGAGAAGAAGTTCTTCCGGTCACAAATTCTGGGTTGGTAAAATACAATTTTGGATGGCCTACACACGGTAGAAAATGAAACCCATTCAGTTTGACCTGCCATTTTAAGGAATGAAACAAATGCTACCACAACGTAGACTAATGAAATCTGGTCAAATTTTTGACACTTCCATCGTCGAGGGCGACCTGAAGGCTCCATTTTCAATAGCTACTACACCGAAGTGTAAGGGAGGGTGCTACTCCTTTCACTGGATTGCTCCACTTTACCCTTGATACGTACCTTATATTGCTGAGTGTTAAGCAAAGAAGTATCAAGTACCATTTTTAAAGTCTTTGGTATGACCCGACCTGGGATTGAACCCCGGTTTCCCAGACCATTGGCCAACACTCTACCCACTAGGCCAATGATCCGGTTTCGCTCATTGGCTAATCCTAAAGTTTTACAAGAATTCTTCTCCGCAAATCACATCTCTCTCTCTCTCTCACACACACACACACACTCTCTCTCTCTCACTAAAACACACACACACTCTCTCTCTCTCTCTCTCTCTCACACACACACACTCTCTCTCTCTCTCTCTCACACACACTCTCTCTCTCTCTGCGAAAAAAGTCTGGAAACTTATCGTATGCACCTCATATATATATATATATATATCATCATGTCGTGCCGCCAGCACGGATATCCCTGACCCTCTCTCGCCACTTCTCCCTATCATTCATCGCTATTGGCAGGTCTTCAGGATTACATCTTGTATCCTCACATATCTGCTGTATGTATGTTCGAGCTGGTCGTCCTGCTTTTGCTTGGCCATATGCGGGGGTCCATAGGAGTATATCACTAATGAGCTCGTCGTTGCTTCTCCAGCAGTGTCCTGCATATATATATATATATATATATATATATATATATGTATATATATATGTATTAGAATGCATATATAAACGTTGGGCATTTGATGCATTCTAATATATATATATATATATATATATATATATATATATATATATATATATTAGAATGCATCAAATGCCCAACGTTTTTCAAAAATTTCAAAGAATTAATTGATTTGTCCCCAATTTAATATTATTCCATTTTTATAAATAGGCTTTCGTACAAAAAATTGCGGAATTTTGTTTCCTTTTAATATGGCCACCTTGTCATTTTATGTGTATAATATTATGCCGTATATATTTTTTTGTCATATTTAGGAGGATATAAGAAAAACTAAATAGAAATTTGTAATTGGTCCGTTTAATGACTTTGGATAAGTAATTGCATGTACTTTATAAGCCTGTATCAAAAAATATGAATACCTAATGCACAATAATTTTAAATGTAATGAAAAACATGGATTTTTACTAAAATTATTTATTATTCGTATACATTATTATAAACAGGTAAAGAGGAATTATTTTTTAGAAGAAACTACGAAAAGTCGAAATTATTTGTATTATAATATCAATATCAATAAGAATATATCAATATATAACTGAAATAAAAATATATCAATATATAACTAAAAAAATAAAACATATACTTATTTTGCCTAAAATTATATCCTAAAAAGATGATTTTTGATGTAAACTTCTATGTTGAGCGATATTAATATTGAACTGAACCTTGGTCGTATAAAGCAATATCAAAATAACTCCATTTTTGGAAATAAATACTTGTTTATATTACTAAGTAAAATTAGGGACAGAACACATTTTTATTGTCTGGGCATTTGATGCTACCTAATATCATCATCATCATCATCATGTCGCGCCGCCTGCGCGGATATCCCTGACCGTCTCTCGCCATTTCTCCCTATCATTCATCGCCTCCGGCAGGTCTTCAGGATTACAACCCGTGTCCTCACATAGCTGCTGTATGTAAGTTCGTGCTGGTCGTCCCACTCTTGCACATCCATGAGTGGGGGTCCACAGGAGTACATCGCTTATGAGCTCGTCCTTGCTTCTCCAGCAGTGTCCTGCGTGTCTGGTTCGTCTAACTTGTATAGTTTTTGTGATGGGGGGCAAGTGTCCGTATAATTGGAGTCTTGTGGGATGTTGTCGCCAGGACTTGTTTAATACTGCTCTCAACATTCTTGTGTAATTTCCGTCCAGCCTCCTCTCCAGCCGCTTCGTAAGCGTCCATGTGGTGCATCCATATAGCAGTATCGACACAACCGCTGCCTGGAAGAAACTGCGTTTCCTTTTATCTGTTAGGTCCGACTTCCATATGATCGAGAGCCTATCGATAGCTGTCCATGCCTTCGTCAGTCGTGTGTCGATGTCCTTCTCGGTTGATGAGACGCTGCTTCCTAGGTAGGTGAATTTGTCGACTAGTTTCAGAGAGGCTCCGTCTAGTGTGGCAATGTTGCCTGTTTGGTTGTAACACATATATTCGGTTTTGTTTGCATTGACATGTAGGCCAATGCCAGCTGCAGCTCGTTCCAGACTATGTAGTAGTGTCTCTGCTTGATTAGGCGTATTCGCTAGTAACGCCAAGTCATCAGCGTAGTCGGCGTCCGTGATTGTTTTTGCGGGGTACCTTTTGCTTCTTCTCTTAGTCAGCTCAAAGCCATTTTCTCTGATTTTGTCGATCGAAGTCCTAAGCACATAGTCTAGACAGATGATAAAGAGGTACGGGGCTAGTGTGTCTCCTTGTAGTACTCCTGCAACAATGTCGAAGTATTCCGTGTCTCCATCTGGTGAACGTACTTTTACTTTGGTGTTTCTGTAGAGAATCATTATCGCTGCTACGGTTTCTTTTGGTAGGCCGTAAGCTAGTAGGATTTGCTCCATCTTCCCTCTGTGTATGGAATCGAAGGCCTTGGTAAAGTCGACAAATAGTAATGTCGCCTGTAAGTTTTTTGTTTGTGTTTGAGCTCTGTAGCTGATTTTTCGAACACCGAGGCCAGGGCTCCAACCTCAGCAGGACGCGCCCCTTTTTTACCCGCGCGAAGAGCGATGCGGTTTATGGATCTGGTTTGAGTACTAGTCATGGTTATCTTTCGATGGCTGTTTTTGTTCTCATCTATAGAAGCCACTCTTATAGATGAGCAATAATACCTACCTAATATAATAATACCTACCTAATATATATATATATATATATATTTACTAATCTACTATCTACCAGCGTTCACGGTTACCAAAAAAAAAAAAAAAATCCCCGTCAGGAACAAGAGACAAAAATATCTCGAATCACCGCCCGGGGAAAAAAAGAAAAAATGTCATAGGACAAAAAGAAAGAAAAGGCCAACCCCGTCACTCCAGTCGAAAAAAAATCAAGAGATATGCAGTCAGTTGGTCAAAAGAAAACTAAAACCAACCGTAAACGCTGCAATGCCAGAATTATAAGAGTGCTCAACACGAGTGGAGACAATTACAAAATTAACTTAAATCGGGAGTCAGAATTCTCCTACTAAAGTTTCACCTTAACGGCTCATCAGGGAGTCTCATACTGAGATGAGACTCCCTGATGAGCCTGGGGCTGTCGAATATACCAATAGCATTTCTGCAGATGGTAAGACGCCCCAAAGAATGTCCTAGATATGAAAATAAACAATCTGACGATAAGGTTCCAGTAATGCTGGAGCTTTTGGGAATGCGAATATCCCTTTATTGTAATCGCTCCCAACTCCCCTCAGGCCCGGAGTGGTAACACCTGAGAGGATCCTATTTATGGGCTAAATAGAACTAAACCGTGTATTTATGATAAACTGATTTGTTTGAAATAGAACAGTTTTTGACAATGAAACAGTGTACTAATGGTAAACTGAATTGTTTGAAATAGAACTGTTTTTTACATTTATCAGTGTGTAAACAAAAACTGTATTTATGCTTAAAGGAATTGTTTGAAACAGAAATTATTTTAGCATTTAAACTATATACTTTGCTAAAATGAATTGTTTTAAATTGAAAGCTTTTACGTTTACCTGTGTTTAAACAAAAAACTGTACTCAAGCTGAGCTGAATTGTTTTAAATAGAATTTTTTAAACATTTAAATTGTGCATTTATGCTAAGCTGAATTGTTTGAAATAGATATGTTTTCGACATTTATGCTGTATACTTAAGCTAAATTGTTTGAAGTAGAACTGTATTTACACTGAAACTGCGTACTTATGCTAAACTGAATTGTATGAAATAGAACTATTTTTGCATGTAAATGTGAGTCAACAAAAAAACATGCTTATTCTTATTTGAAGATATGATGATCTTGAAATATATAAACTTTTATCAAACAATTAGGAAGTGCCCATTGTATAATGGTTATCGTCGGAGGAAATGGACACGGTGACACGAGTTCAAATCCTGAACGAGACTGATTGCATTTCACATAGCAGTAATACCCTTGGGAAAGGTATGAATCCAATTATTCTCCATCCAGCTATAGGTAAATAGTAGGACAGACTGATTTCTTCAGCCTTGGCGAGGCAACTAGTCTAGGAGAAGAAAAACTCTGAATTCAAACCTGTTAAACTCCGCTTAAAAATTGACCTTGTGTCATATCATGCCCATGCGGAGGGGTTGGGTAAATATGATAAACTTTTATCAAACTGGCTTAATTCGGCATTAAATGACACGAAAACGGTTGATACACCGTAAAACAAAGCAACTAATCAACCAACCAAACAAACTTTGATCTCTTGCACAGTTCTCAGTGGATCACGCTAGTTTTTTTTTCCACAGAAGTTTAAACTGGTTGTTGTTCTCAGAATTCTTGGATCTCCAGGACTTCTCTCAGTATTACAGCTGATCTTAATAATGTGGTGATTTCGATTTTCTCGAATCATCCTCTTTTCACTAATTCCCGTACTCTCTTTTCGGGCACTTGGTTTGGTTTGATATGGTTTCTTTGTTTAATGGCATATCGCCCTTTGTAGGTTATTCAATGCCAATGCTATTCTTCTAGAAGAACAGTAGTGGTACTATTTAACCCATAGGTGGGAGGATAAGGGGGTTCATACCTTTCCGAAGGGTATTCGCCCGAATGTAAGCGTAATAGCACGACTGGAGTACGAACTCGCTTCACTACGATTCTGCAGTCCATCGCTTTAACTATTACACCACTAGGACACTCCCTCAGGCACTTGGAGAGCATTCCAAGTGCTCTAACAATTCTTGGTATCACCGTCACCCTCAGCTTCTTTTTTTTTCGGTTCTCTGGAAAGATTATTGTTGTTGTTGTTGTTGAATAATTTTTCTCCTTCTTCTAACTTAATCGTCCGCCAATTTTCTTGAAGGCCATTCAAGACCCCGTATACAAATACTATGTAGAATAACAGAAATTAGAGTCCAAAGATTTCTCTTCTGCGCGGTCAGTCGACAGGAAAATCTGGAACGGGGACATTGACGATGGAATTGGGATAAAAACTAAAATCATCTAAATTACATGAAGCGTTTTAAAATTGCCCAATGCATGGACGAAATACGAACCGATGAAAAAGAAAATCCACCAAATACATTTACGAAATCATTCACGTTGAACGGAAAGGCACTTGAAAATAATGAAAAGATAAGAGCAGCAAGCGTTGCAAAATGTTCGTTATTTCTTCTTCTTCTTCTTCTTCTTCTTCTTCTTCTTCTTCTTCTGCTGCTTCTTCAATATTTTTTTGCCTATTGCATTTTATTTATATTTACATTTCTTCTTCTTCTTCTTCTTCTTCTTCTTCTTCTTCTTCTTCTTCTTCTTCTTCTTCTTCTACTACTACTTTTTGTCTTCTTCTTCTTCTTCTTCAATAATTTTTTTGCCTATTGCATTTTATTTACATATACATTTATTTTTATTTTTTAAATTTTTTCTTTCTTCACATTTCTTCATCTTCTTCTTCTTCTTGTTTTTTGCTTCTTCTTCTTCTTCTTCTTCTTCTTCTTCTTCTTCTTCATTTTGTTCTTTTTTCATTTTCCCTCTTATTTATTTTTCTTATTTCTTTCTATTTTTTATTTCTTCTTTTTCCCTTCTTCCTTTTTTCTTTCTGCTTTTTTTTTTCTTTTTTCATTTTTTATTCTATTTCTTTATATTCTTTTTTTATTTTTCTATCTCACTGCTATACCTTTTTTTTTTCATTGTTTCTTTTTCTGTGTCTTTTTCTTCTTCTTTTTCCTTCTGTTTTTTTCTTTTTTTTTTTTTTGTTCTTTCTATCTTTTCTTTTTTCTTGGTCATTTATCTTTTTTACAGTTTTCTTAATCTTTCTTGTTTATTCAAATTCATTTTTTTGCTTATATTTAATTCTTTTCTTCTTCCTTCTTTATTTTTCCTTCACTTTCATTTTTTTATCAATCACTCCTGATCTATATCTTTTTATATTCATGCTGCTTTTTTCTTTTTCAATAGAGAATTTTTTATAAAGAAATTTCTTTCTTTCTTTCTTTCTTTCTTTCTTAGTTCATCTATCTATCTATCTATCTATCTCACTTCACATCAATCAATCTATCTATCTCGGTGTTTTTATACCTATCTATCTATATATGTATCTGTCTATCTATCTTAGTCACTTCATATCTATCTATCTATCTATCTCGAAGTTTTATATCTATCTATCTATATATCTATGTCACTTCACATCTATCTATCTATCTCGGACTTTTTATATCTATCTATCTCGGAATATATATATATATATATATATCTCAGACTTTTATATCTATCTATCTGTCTCGGGTTTTTTTTATATCTATCTATCTTTCTTTGTCACTTCACATCTATCTATCTATCTATCTCGGACTTTTTATATCTATCTATCTCGGTGTTTTTATATCTATCTATCTATCTATCTATCTATCTATCTCAGACTTTTTATATCTATCTATCTATCTATCTATCTATCTATCTCGGTGTTTTTATACCTATCTATGTACGTATCTGTCAATCTATCTTAGTCACTTCACATCATCTATCTATCTATCTATCTATCTATCTATCTATCTATCTATCTCGGAGTTTATATATATATATTTATATCTATCTATCTATCTGTCTCGGTGTTTTTATATCTATCTATCTATCTATCTATCTTAGTCACTTCACATCTATCTATCTATCTATCTATCTATCTGACTTTTCATATCTCTCTATCCATCTATCTATATATCTATCAATCTATCTATTTTAAACTTTTCATATCCACATATCCAGCTATTTATCTCTCTGTCTATCTATCTACTTATTCCACATTTTCTCAATTACCTATCTATCTATCTGCGACTTTTCATATATCTCTCTTTCATGCATCTGTTTTTAGATTCCATGAAATGAAATCTGAGGCATTACTTTTCGAAATAACCTCTCCGAACTCAACCTCCCAATTCACGGTCATTCGCTTTGATGTTTATTGTGAGTCAATTTTCAAAATTTTCAAATCTTTCATTAGAACAATTTTTTATTCGCTCATCTTATTCCAATTTTATTTGTTTTAAACTTTCTTTCTTTCTTTCTTTCTTTCCAAATTTTGATCTTTTTAAACAGAACTCTTTCTCTTTCTTTTTTTCATTTATTCTTCGATTTTTTCCAACTTTCTTTTCTTTCTTTCTTTCTTTCTTTCTTTCTTTCTTTCGTTCTTTCTTTCTTCTCTTTCTTTCTTTCTTTCTAATTTATTTCGCTTACTATTTCTTTTGATTCTTTCAAACTTTACTTTTTTTATTTTCTGTTTTTCTTTCTTTTTATTACGTGTATTCTTTATTTATTTATTTTTCATTCTCCCTTTTTCGCTTTTCTTCCTTTCTTTCTTTTATTTTTATGTTCTTTCTTTACTTCTTTCTTTCTTCTTTCTTTCTTTCTTTCTTTCTTTCTTTTATTTTTATATTATTTCTTTCTTTCTTTCTTTACGTATATCCTTTCTTTCTTTCTTTCTTTCTTTCTTTCTTTCTTTATTTATTTATTTTTCTTTCTGCCGTTTTCCCTTTTCTTTCTTTCTTTCTTTCATTTTGTGTCCTTTCTTTCTTTCTTTTATTTTTATGTCGTTTCTTTCTTTCTTTCTTTCTTTCTTTCTAATTTATTTTCATGTTATTTCTATCTTTCTTTTTTCATTTTCCTTTCTTTCTTTCTTTCTTTTTTCTTTCTAATTTATTTCGCTTACTTTCTTTCTTTTTTTCTTTCTTTCTTCTATTTTATGTTATTTCTATCTTTCTTTTTTTCATTTTCCTTTCTTTCTTTCTTTCAGTCTTCCTTTAAATTTTTTTTTTCATTCCATGTCAATCAGTCGCTAAAATAACCGACCTCACTCCTGCTATAAAAAATATCAACATTTCAAAGCCTCGATCAACAGGCGTATCATCCATCGGCTCTTCTCTTCTTTTTTTTTTTTTTTCTTTTTCTTTTTTTTTTTTTTTTTTTTTTTTTGTACGTACAATGCCTGTGTCATGGTGGTGGTGGTGGTGGATAGATACCAAAGCATTTTAGCCGACTTTGCCGAGTCTTGTTCAGTCGACAAGTCAAATGCCTGAGCAGTTTGTTAGCTTGGTTATAGACGCACAGAAAACATTATTTTTCTATATTTACTTCGATGAACAAAAATGAACTTAAGAGTAAAACTTGTCCCCGAATACAGATTTATCAACATCTGATGATAGATGTCACGTCTACAATATCTCCTTTCTTTCCCCCGGCACACATTCTTTCTCTCTCTCTCTCTCACTCTCTTTCCCTCTCTCTCTACCCCTCTCTCTCTCTCTCTCTCTCTCACACACACACACACGCACATAGACAGAGTCTATGTCTCTGTTTCTGATTCCCTGTTGCTTCGCTGATTCTCCCGTTCTATGTAACCCCTATATCTCTCTCTCTCTCTGTTCGTCTTCTCTTACTTTTTTGAATATCCAATGAACACATTCTCTCTATCTCTCTCTCCTTTTCACTCTCTCTCTCTCTCTCTTTCTCTCCCTCCCCTCTCCCTCTCTCTCTGACTCCCACCTTCTCTGATTCCCGCCTTTTCTGACTCACTCGTTCTCTGCCACCTTCACTATCACACTCTTCTCTCGATCTTTTAAACACATACACATACACTCAGTCTCCGCCTGTCTGTCGATCTGTCTCTGTCTGTCTGTCTGTTTCTCTCTCTCCCTCTGATTTTCTCTTGCTTCACTGATTCTCTCCTTCTCGGTAACCCTCCCTTTCTTACCGTTTTTTCTCGATCTTTCTAAAACATTCTCTCTCTCTCTCTCTCTCTCTCTCTCTATATATATATATATATATATATAGATTAACTCTCTAACTCTTTTTTACTGTTACTCTTCATTTTTCTCTATCTTTTTCTCTCGCTCTCTGCTTCTTAGTCTGTGTCTCTCTTTCTCTCTGTCACTAGGTGTGTGTCTCTCTGTCTCTGTCTCTCACTCTCTCTGTTTCTCTCTCTGTCTCCTCCTCCTCTTTCTTTCTCAAGTTCATCTCATAGTCTGTCGTTCACTGCTACTCTTCTTCTTCTTCTTCTTCTTCTCTCTCTCTCTCTCTCTCTCTCTCTCTCTCTCTCTGCTTTTCTGCGTCTATTTCTCGCTTTCTTCTCTCGCACTCTTTTCCCCTCAAGCTCAACTCTCTTACTCCTTCACAGTAACCTTTCATTCCTCTCTCTCTTTCTCTCTCTCTCTCTCTCTCTCTCTCTCTCTCTCTACGTCTTAACTTTGATTCTATCGTTCACTGCGACCCTTCATTCTTCTCTCTCAATCTCTCTCTCTCTCTCTCTCTCTCTCTCTCTCTCTCTCTCATTCTTTTCATGTCTCACCCTACCTCTGCTTCTCTCTCTCCTTCACTTTCCCCGTCTCTATTTCTCTAAGGTTCTATCTCTCGCGCTCTCCCTACCCGCTTTTTTTCCTCTCAAGCTCAATTCTCTGACTTTTTCATAAACTCCCACCTTTCATTCTTCTCAGTCTTTCTTACTGCTTCTCTCTCTCTTCCTGCTTGTCAATATTTGTCTGTCTGTCTGTCTGTCTGTCTGTCTGTCTCTCTCTCTCTCTCTCTCTCTTTATTTCATTCTGTTTGTTTGCTGGGTGGGTGGTAGGGAGGGTAGTCCGAGGTAGGAGGGGTACGAGAAATAAATACGAGTGCCTGTAAACTCCTATCAGATACTGGGGCGGCCTTGCTGAATAAACCTGTCATGGAGTGTTCGATAATGCTTTACTGGTTCTGTAGATAAATAACCAGTTTGGTTTTTATCTATAGACTTCAATTCAACAAGAAATTCGTAAACGCATCTCTACAGTCAGACAGACAGATTGACAGATCGTGCAAAACGGCCACACATACATACATACATACATACATACATACGTTCGTATTGATTTTAAACTATTACTTTGAAAGCATTCAAGCAAATTTTTTGTATACACCACACACACACACACACACATATATATATATACATAAATATATATATATGCTCCCACACAAATTCATATATTTATGCATATATATGTATATATATGCAGGTATCTATCTATCTATCTATCTATCTATCTATCTTCATATATATATATATATATATATATATAAATAAATATATATACATTCATGTATAACACATATATATGTATATTCATATATATATTTATATTTACACATATATTATATATATATATATATATATATATAGATCATATATATATATATATATATAAATACATATATGCATATAAGTGTGTGAGGGATGGAATGTGTATTTATATCTCATATATATAAATACGTAGATATCTGATATTAATGTATGCCCACACACATATTATATATATTATATATATATATATATGAAAATGTATATATATACACACTCCCACATTCAATACATATATATATGTATGTGTATATATCATATATATACATGTATATAATTATACATATATACATATATATGTGTGGTGTCATATATGTTTATGATATACATATATGTGTGTGTGTG